>PVJL010018907.1:0-14960 GCA_004026885.1 Lyroderma lyra | reverse complement strand
CAGACATATGAAAAAATGCTCATCCTCATTAGCTATCAGGGAAATGCAAATCAAAACCACAATGAGATACCACCTCACACCTGTGAGAATGGCTATTATCAACAAGACAAGGAATAACAAGTGCTGGAGAGGATGTGGAGAAAAAGGACCTCTGGTACACTGCTGGTGGGAGTGCAAACTGGTACAACCACTGTGGAAGGCAGTGGGGAGGTTCCTCAGAAAATTGGGAATGGAGCTACCATTTGACCCAGCAATCCCCCTTCTGGGGATCTACCCAAAGAACTTGAAAACCTTTGTCCGCAAAGACTTATGTACCCCAATGTTCATTGCAGCACTGTTCACAGTGGCCAAAACATGGAAACCACCAAAGTGCCCTGCGACAGATGACTGGATAAAGAAGCTGTGGTACATATACACAATGGAATATTACTCAGCTATAAGAAAAGATGAAATATTGTCATTTGCAACAAAATGGATGGACCTGGAGATCATTATGCTTAGTGAAATAAGCCAGACAGAAAAAACAAAGAACTGTATGACTGCACTCATATGCGGAATATAAAACTGAAAGCAAAGAAAAAAAGAAATGAACAAACAAATAACCCATGGACACAATCAATAGTTTATTGTTTATTTGGGGACGAGTGGGTTAGGGAGGGGTGAAAGGGGAGGGGGTGGGAGAGGAGGGGGGGAAGCTAAATATAAGGTGATGGAAAGAGAAGTCACATTAGGTGGTGAACTTATTATACATCAAGTTGACAATGCACTGTAGAATTGTATGCCTGAAACCTATGTAATCCTTGTGTTAACAGATGTCACCCCAATAAGTCTAACAATAAAAATGAATTTAAAAAAAGATTGGGAACAAGACAAGGATGCCCACTCTTACCACTACTATTCAATATTGTACTGAAAGTTCTAACCTAAGGAATTAAACAAGGATGAAAACAATAAAAGGCATCTAAATTAAAAATAAAGAAGTAAAACGGTCTGTACTTGTAAATGGCATGGTCCTATATATGAACAATGGCAAAGAATCCAGAAGAAAGCTACTGGAGCTAAATAAAAGAATTCAGTAAAGTTTTTGGGTACAAGATCAACATGTAAAAATTAGTTGTGCTTCTATATAACTGCAATGAACAATCTGAAAAAAATTAAGAAAACAATTCATTTGCAATCAAATTTAAAAGAATAAAATAACGAGCAGATGAAAGACTTGTACACTGAGATCTAGAAAACATTGCTGAAAGCAATTAAAGACCTAAATAAATGTTAAACCATTCCATGTTCATTGGTAGGAAGACTTAATGTTGTTAGGATGTCAATAATAAACAAAATGATCTACAGATTCAATACAACTCCTATTAAAATCACAAAAACCTTTTTTTTCCAGAAATGCAAAAAAGCATCTTAAAAAAGAAGAAAATAGTTGGAGTTCTAACACTGCCAGATTTCAAATCTTACTAAAATTCTATAGTAATAAAAACAGTGTGAAGCTGGCTGGCATAAAGACAGATGTGTAGACCAAGGGAATAGTATTAGGAGTCCAGAAATCAACTTACACATCTACGCCCAGTTGATTTGTGACAAGGTGCCAAACCCATTTGATGGCAAAGGAATACTCCCTTCAACAAATGATGCTGGAACAAAGAGACTTCTACATGCAAAAGAGTAAATTTCAACCCATCTCTCATACCTTATATAAAAATTAACTCAAAATTCATCAATGACCTAAATATGAGTTAAAACCATAAAATTTTTAGAAGAAAACATAGGGATAAATCTTCATGACCTTGAATTAAGCAATGGATTCTTAGATATAATACCAAGAATATGAACAAAAGAAAAAAATAGCTAAGACAGACTTTATCAAGATTTAAAACTTTTGTGCATTAAATAACATTATTTACAGAATGGAAAGACAATGGATGAAAGATAGTATTTGAAAATCATATATATGATAAGGGTTTGCTATATAGAAGACCTATATAAAGAACTCTACAACTCAATACCATAAAAAGACAAAACAACCTAATTGAAAAAGGTAAAAAGACTTCATAAATTATATAGATGCCTACACACCAATTTGTACACATGAAGATAATAAAAATTAATGTTGAATGTCAATTATTACACACACACACACATACATACATATATATATATGGTCATGAGATGTCAAGTACAGCACAGGGAATATAGTTTATGGTATTGTAATAGCTATGTAAGGCACCAAATGGGAAATACACCTGTTGTGGTTATCACTATACAAGGTCTGTAAATGTCTAAACATTATGTTATCTTGTACACATTGAAACTAATTTAAAAAAATAGTCATGGGGATGTAATGCATAGCATAAGGAATATAATCAATAATATTGTAATAACTATGTAGGATGCCAAATGAGTACTAGACTTACCATGGTGATTACTTCATGAAGTATACTAGTGCTGAATTACTATATTGTACACCTAAAACTAATATAATAGTGTATGTCAAATATAATTAAAAATAAAAATTAAAAAATGTGAAAAAGACATTAGTAGACACTTCTTCAAAGATGGTATACAAATGGCAATGAAAAGATGTTTAACATCATTAGTCATTAGGGAAGTGAAAATGAAAACCACAATGAGATACCTGTGTTCATATTTTTTCAGAAGGCTACACATTTTTTTAAAATGGAAAATATCAAGTATTGGCAAGGCTGTAGTGAAGTTAAAACCCACATACATTCTTGTTGGATATGTAAAATGGTTAAGTTGTTGTGAAAGCAGTTTGATAGTTCCTCAAAAACCTAAACAGAATTACCACATGACTCAGTAATTCTATTCTTAGGCATATATCCAAATTAATTGAAAATAAATTTCAAACAGATACGTATACACCAATGTTTATTGCAGTATTATTTATAGTAGTCAAAAGGTGGAAACAACTCTAGTGGCTATCAACAAACTAATGTATAAACAAAATGTGCTATATTCATATAATGGAATATTATTCAGCCATGAAAAACAGTGAAGCTCTGACTTATGCTACAACATGGATGCATATTAAAAACATTATGCTAAGTGAAATTAGCCAGGCACAAAGGACAAATATTTTACAATTCCACTTACATTAAATAACTAGAAGATGCAAATTCACAGGGAGAGAAAGTAAATAAGTAGTTTCCAGAGTCTGTGGAGAAGAGGAAATGGGGAGTTATTGCTTAACATTTACAAAGTTTCTGTTTGAAGTGACAAAAAATAGTTTTGAAAATAGATAGTGATGATGGTGCCATAACATTGTGCAAGTAATTAATGCCACTGAATTGTACACTTAATAGTTACAATGGCAAATTTTATACTATAGAGCTTTAAAACAATAAAAAGTGGGGGAGGTGGTGAAATTAGATGAGGAAAAAAATGGTAACAGTAAAAATAACTTCTAAGTTGTAAAACATAAAAACTTGAAAATGCAAACTAATCTATATCGTGTCAGAAAGTGGGACAGTGGTTGTCTGGCTATGAATAGATTGCAAAGGAGCAGGAATAAATTTCCAGGGTGATGGATATAAGCATTATGTTGATTGCAGTGTTGGTTTCCTGATATACACATATATTGGAATTAATTAAATTGTACATTTTAATATGTGAAGTTTATCATATGTCAATTATACCTCAACAGAGCAGTTTTCTTCTTTTTTTTAAATTCATTTTTATTGTTAGACTTATTGGGGTGTTATCTGTTAGCAAGGATTACATAGGCCTCAGGAATACAATTCTATAGTGCATTGTCAACTTGATGTATAATCAGTTCACCACCTAATGTGACCTCTCTCCCCATCACCCTATAGTTTTCTTTAAAAAAAAACAAACAAAACCTTATTAAGGAAACAGTTTTGTTAAAGACTTGGTCTCACATAATCAACAAGACAGACCCAGTCTCTCCTGTCATGGAACTTATACTCTAGCAAGGAGGATAAACTTTAATCAAATAATCACACAAACTACTGCTTACTTAGAAACTGGGATATGCTCTGGGAAGGAAAATTATGGAGAGCTTTGAAATCATATTAATGTGGGGCCTATCCTTGTCTGGGGATGATTAAATAATGTCTTTCCAAAGCAAAGGCTTTTGAGTTGTGGGTTGATGGCCTAAAGGTATTAATTGTGCACGAATTAATGGAAGTTGAGAGATGAAGAAGAGGCAGATTTTCAGTACAGGCAACAACTTATGCAAAGGTCCTGAGGAATAAAAGAGCTTGTCATGCTTAAAGAACTAAAAGAAGGTCAGGTTTTATAAGGCACAGTGACTGGGGAGAGAGTGATAGGAGGAAATTCTGAAAAGATACACAGAATCAGACCATGCAGTATGTTATAAACCTTATTAATGATTTATATCTTTGTCTTAAGAAAAGTATAAAGCCATGGAATGGTTTTAAGTAGAAAATGTAGCAACACCCATTGATTTATGTATTGTCTATGGCTGCTTTGTACTACAATGACAGAGTTGAATAGTTGTGACAGAGACTATACCGAGTGTGTAGCCTTCAAAGCCTAAAATATTTACTATCTGTCTCTTTACAGAAAAAGTTTGTTGACCTCTGATCTAGGATGATGACTCTTAGGTATCTGGCTTGTACAACTAGTTGGATGGATGGTCACTGCAGGTAGGAGAAGAAGAAGTCATAGAAGATGGGAGAAAAGATAGAAGGAGTAGCTTCCTTGGGGAAGAAGTCTGGTAATATAAGGAAATAGAGGATGCAAGGCAAGACCCAAGAATTGTGCAGCAGACCACAGTAACCACAGGATGTATACATGTATGTGCCAGAAGTGTCCAAGTAGGTCAGAGAACTGAATGGGAGGCTGGTGGGAAGGGAAGGAAAGATTCTTTTTAGTGTCAACATCATTTTTTTCAGTGGCTTAGGGATATTTGCAGAAGACACAAAGAAGAAAAGGACTATGAATAAATTGGATAATGAGATTTCAAATTATAGCATTTATTGAGTTATTAGTACATGCAAAGCTCTGTTCTAAGTTCATGACCTATGGTGTGATATCTCAAAAAAACTGTAAGTGGTAGATTCTCTCATTATAACCATTCTACAGATGAGGAAACTGAGTCACAGAGAAGTGAAGTAACAGTTAGTAAGTGACAGGGCTAGAATTTGATCCCAGGCAGAGACTCTGATTTTAATCACAACATTATGAACCCAGATGAAATGGAAGAGTAATCTAGCCTTAGGAATGGGGAGAACTAGTCCTGGTTTCTGGATTATAAGATCCAATCTACACTTGGGGTTTCACCTTGGAAAGACATCTTTGCCTTGCTAGACAATTCAGAGTTTTATTAGCAAGTATTCATAGCATGGTGATCAAGAGAGACTTTGTCAGTAGGAATCAGCATCAGTAAGCATCAGCTCTGAGGTCTGTACAGAGCATCTTATGGACTCTTGAATACCTGCTCGCCACACCACAACACTCAGTCACCAGAGTTGAATGAGAAGTGAAGCTCTTAACTGTACCTTTCCCTTCTCCTTGAGAGCTGCTCTACTGTCTTCTAAGGAGATACATTTTTCCCTTTAAGTCCCTAGATAGCAGCCATCCTGTACACCTCAGCATGCCAGCTACCTAGCTCAAAAAAGATTCTGCCTTCTTCAGTAGACAGGTTTCCCATCACCACACTGGCTCCTCAGATTATTTGCCCTCAGCCCAGATAGAGCCATGTTCCAGCCATTTGAACCAACTGCCCTCTTTCCCCCACTTTTAGTGCTAATGAGAAGCCAGCCAGACAAAAAGAAAAACAAACAAAAACAAAAACAATGTCATTAAATAACAAGATTGGAAATAACTTGCTAGTCTGGGTCCCAGGAAAGAATTTCCAGATACCATGTTCCTTCCTATTTACATGTCCCTGCCCCCAACTACTTTACACACTACCATTGAAACAAAGGCCCATTTGCTGTCTTCATTTCATGGTCATGTTTCTATTCATCTTTCTCTTCTCATTTAGGCATCCCGAAATATCTCTACTTGACCTGAAGCTCTCTGTACCTTAGGCTGACCAGATGTACTATTTTAAACAGGACAGAAAACAATGGCACTGTCCCATTTCAAATGGAACATATGGTCAGCCTATTGACACCTTTAACTTAGCCCAATGACACTAAGCTGACCATATATACTATTTGAAATAGGACAGTATTTGTTGTGTTCTGTCCCATTTAAAGTGGGACTTCTGGTCAGCCTACTATATCTGCAGTTTTGCACTTCTGAAACTTCTTTAGCACATCTCTGTTCAAATTGGAAATTTGATCCTTTTTGTAGTCTTTCTATCTCCTTCTTTCTTCAGGCAATCTTCTTTTCCCTCAATGTGTAGTGTATTCTAATTTTATGGCCAAGGCTAGACAGAGCCCTTTCCACATGTGAGGATTTAAAGAACAAATGTGGGGACCAGGTATCATTGCTTCTATTGCCAGCCTTGCCTGGCTGGTAGGCTTGAACCCCTTTAGGAGGTCTGGTATGAAGCACACACCCTAATTCAAGGACCTTAACAATCAACATGCATCACATTTGTAAATCTAAGGTTTTGAACTTAGGTCCAAAACATAACTGAGTAGACGTTATTGAGGGATGATGGAATTCAGCGGCAACCTGAATAGAAAATGTTCAGACCTAAATGCAGTGTGGTGTGTCTACCAAAAAGCACTGAGAATACAGTATGCATAACAGAAGTGTGGATCCAATAACAAAGAAGATGATGGTCCTGGTCAAGCCTGACCTCTAGCCAGTACACAACGGTATGGCCATAGTGGTTGTTATAATATTGAAATCTTTCAATATTTATTGATAAATAGCAGTAGCCTGAGAGCCCCCAACTTCCTTTTCTGTTACTCTAATGATCACCTGAACCCTTGATTTCTCCATGGTTCAGAAATTAGTACCCTGCCCAACAAAGAACATATAAGATCTGTTTCAGTGAGAAGGTCACTGTTATGGGACATGTATATGCCTTAATGGGCTACCACATAAGTTAAATATCACATAAATACTGAACATTATCACCCCAGGTCCTGCTCTGCTTTGTCTCAATGAGAACACACCAGTTGAAAGTGAGAGCATTGATCAGAAAAGTCATTTTATAAAAAGCAGTAATAAAAGCAAAACCTCTACTAAGTATTTTATATGCATTAGCTCATTTAAACCTCATTACTATTCTATGAAGTAGAAACCAATATTATTATGTTTTATGCTAAGAAAACTGAGTCATATAGAGGTAAAATGACTTACTCAAGTTTCACAGAGTGTGAATCAAACCCATGTTGCCCAACTCCACTTACATGAAATTTCCAGAATAGAAAAAATTGATAGGAACACGATGTAGGTAAGTGGCTACATAAGCCTCAGGTGCTGAGTAGGAATAGGTTGTAATAGGTACAAGGTTTCTTTCCGGGGTGATGAAAATTTTCTAAAATTGATAGTGGTGATGGTTGCCATTTCTGTGAATAAACTAAAATATATTTAATTATAAACTTAAATGGATGAATAATCAAATGGAATATGAATTAAATATCAATAAAGCTGGATGGAGAGAGAGAGAGAGAGAGAGAGAGAGAGAGAGAGAGAAAACATGCTATGCTAGCTGGCTAAGGGGCAAGAATGGCAGATGTAGCTGTTTTTCAAATATGTGAAAGGCATTCCTGAGAATAAGCAACAGTCCTGTCTGGTTGGTTGTCCTGAGGGCAGAATGTAGGTGTGTAGGAGGAATTTGGCTCACCAGCAGGAAGAACATTCTGTCAAGTGGAATCCTGTGCCTGCTGAAGCAGAGAACTTCCAGGTCTGTCCTAGTTCACTTGGAAACTGGGTGGGAGCACTTGGCAGGAAGGCTGAGGAAGGGGTCTTACACCAGGTAAAGAAGGTGGGAGCAAGTGATCTGAAAGATTTTCTAGTCTGAGTCTGGTGAGGGTCTGGAGAGAGGAGAGCTGATGAAGCAGGACATATGGACTCTAAGCTCCTGTGCACCTGAAACTCTGGTGCCTTGAATTGGTTCTGTCTCTTGGCTGCCCAGCTTCTGCCCCACCCACCTGTTTTCTGGATGGTCAAGGGGGTCCTGTGAGATTCAGGATGGGAGACTGAGATCTCTACCTCCTAAAGACACATGGGCCGTTTCTTCTGCAGCAGCCCATGTCCCATGTCTACACTTTTGGCCCTTCTCCTGCTCAGCTACCTGAATCTAAAGTTGTTCCTCTGACAGCAAGAGAACAGAATAGGCTCAGTCTGCCATGGGCTTTGGCATTTGCTGTATTGCCTCTGATTAGATCTGGGAAACACTGTTCACTTCAGAGTTATTGTCTGAATTCTTCAGAGTGTGCAGAATTGTATAGAGTATATGGGTGAGGAAGAGGCTAGTAAGAGGGTGAATCTCCTTCAGGTTAAGAATCTGGGTGACTACCCTCTTTCTGTTGCAGATGGGAAAGTAGAGGCCACAGAGAGTAAATGACCCATCCAAGGTCATAGTGAATTAGTATATAGTGAATTAATGACAAACCCAGAATAATTAAACATGACTCTGTTTCCTGGCCCAGAACTACTCACTCTAATATCCATATATCTTCTATCATCTATCATCATATATCTCTTATCTATCCATCTATCTACATAATAAATCTGTTTGATCAAAGAATGGAGAAAGTGTCTTGAATAAGGATCATATGTTATATTGAATGAGGATCATATATCTGAAACAGGCTATACTTGTTCTAGCCTCCAAGCCTTTAGTTTAGTTATTCTCTTGCCTGGAGTATCTTCTTTCCTTCTTTCCCTGCCTTTCCCCCTTTTCCCCTTTAAAATCTAATCATTCTTCAAGGTCTAGCAGCTCAGTTCACTATTGCCTTCCTAAGGTCTCTGAGATCACTCATTTAGCCCTTTAGTACATTTTATAATTGAACCCAAGGATTTGTTTTATATTTTGAAGTAGATAACAATGACTAAGTGTCATTCTCTTTGTGTCCATTATAATTAAGTGCTCAGAAAATCCAGATTGAAATCCAGCTGATGAGCAGTGGATGTACAGGTAGTACAAGCTAGTCAAGCAGCTAGTCACAGAGCTGTAGCTGTGTATGTTTGTTGAAATCACATTAAAATTACATATGTATGGCATAGCTCTCACATCCAGTCTTAGATCCCTTATGCTTTTTAAACCTCACTAAGGCCCCTCTCAGCAGCCCCTTTGCTTGTAAATGGTTGCATGGCCTTCCCTATACTAGTCACTGTGGGACAAAACAAGAAAATCCTGCAAGTTCTCTTCCGGATTCCACATGGAAAAAAAATGCCTGCAACCTCCACTCACTATTGTCTCTTTGGTTCCAGTTTAGGCATTGTATGTTCTTATACTCAACCCAGCCTCCTTTAGTTTAGTCCTCCAGCCCAGTCTGTCCATAAATCTCTCCCTTCTTTTTCTCTCCTTTGCACCCTCCCATTCAAACCTCAGTCAGCAGCTGCCAGCAGTAGGGACTCTGAGAACCCAAGTGGGGATTTTTCAGACCCTTTACTTTTCTTCACTGTTAAAAAATGTGGTTTGCTCACTTGAAATGATTGGATTCCACTTGCCCTCAGTACACCGGGTAGATGAGGCACTTATCCTAAGCAGAACATAGAGCAGAGCTAGGCAAGATGTCAATCATGGTCCACCAGTGGATCACCAAGCAATTTTGGGGTGACAGAATGAATTAAGAAAAAAGTGTCAGGGCCTAGCAGCTAGGGAACTGAACTTAAAATAAACACATTTTTCACATGCATGGGTATAGCTGCTAGAGGCAAGAATTGGCTCTTCACCATTGAGGTGGCTGTATGAATGAAGGTAGGCTGATAAATTTTGCTTCCACTCTAATTTTTTTTTGTTACATTAGATATATCTGGATATAACTAGTTCTGTGTAGTCATGTGGTATCTTCCCTCCACCATTCTTGACCTTACACACACAGATGCTTACATTTTTCACCCAATGCACATCGAAATGAAAGAGTGTTCCAACCAAAAAATAGTCAACATGACCTTCCCAGCCAAGGCCTGAGTTTTAAAAATTTTTTGGCTGAGGTGATCCCTTATGGCGGTATTCCATGAACTGCCTTTTGTTCTTGGGTCATAATGATGGACCCAAGTTTTATCACTTGTAATGATCTTCTTTAAGAAGTCTCACCTTTTTTGAAATGTCCCAGGAGTTCCTGAGAGATGCTAACTCTTTCAGCTTTCATTTAATCAGACAGCATGTGTGGTACTCACCTGGCACAAACTTTGCAGAATCCAAGAACACTAATAATGTATCCCACTCTTTCCTTAGACATTCCTAATTTACTAGCAATTTCTTGTTGTTTGATGAGACGGTTTCCATGGATCAGTTCTTCAACACGATCGTAATGAAACTTATCACTTGCAGTCATAGGCCTTCTACTTCTTGGTTTGTCACTCAAATCTGCTTGCCCCACTTCTCCATCTGGGAACCATCTTACCCAGAATCTTAGTGTACTCACATTAACACAGTAATCACCATAAATAGCTTGCATTCATCTGTGAATTTCAACTGGATTTTCCACTGTTAAGAATTCAATAACAGCATGCTATTTGAACTGAACATCTGAACATTCTTCCATTTCAATGTCCACTGGGTAAAAAAATGTAAGCATCTTTGTGTGCAAAATCAAGAATAATAGGGTTCCCTGGTGGTATAGTGGCTAGGCTTCAGTGCTCTCAATGCTGTGGCCTGGGTTTGATTCCCAGCCGGGGAGAAACCCCCCAAAAAAGAATGATAAAGGGGAGATACCATGTGACTATGCAGAACTGGTTATATCCAGATATACTTAATGTAACAACAAAAGAATTATCAGCCCACCTTCATACTTGAGCAAGAAATTAAATAGCTAGTGGACCACGATGCTTGGAGAAAATTAGAAGTACCCCTTTCCATGAAAAAGTCTGCCTAGGCCTGCTGTGGAGAGTCACAGACTGAGCACAATCTAGCCATCTTTGTCTCTGGAAATCCTAGTATGTGTAAACTGTAATAATCTTCTCAGGCCCTTCCTACTACTAGTCCAGGTTGTTTATTTTCCTCCATACTCCCTTTCTTCTTGGGAACCAAGGCTGCTAAACCACTACTTGACTCTTTGTTATCTTTCCCACTTTTCTCGCTCATGATGGCCGAGGTAGAAAATTTGTAGTTTGGACTGGGACATGTTGATCTAATCCAAGTTCTTCATTTGCTTTGTGCCTTGGTCACTCCCACTCTCTCAGTGGAGACCTACAGTGCACAGGGTGGAACCTTTCCCTAATGTTTCACAGGTCTTTTTTCTTTGTCATGTCACTTGATATAGTCTGTTTCTTTCTGTATCCAGGATTCTTCCTGCCAAGCCTCACCACCTCTGGCCTCTTATAGGGGTAAATTCCAGATATTCAACAGACTTTGTAGCCCACAGCCCACATGAGGGAAGGTGTCTATATATACCACACTCATACACAATCTAAGAGTTGTGGGCTCCTTAACACTGGCAGGGTTAACCCTAGTGATTTTATCCAAACTTTTTGGGGGTTATCACTCACTTGTGAATGTGAAGCTAATCTACATGGAATCTGAGCTTCAGGGTCTGAGAAAATGATTTGGGGTATTTTCTAAGTTTAGTTTTGGCATGTACACTGTGTTGTTAAGATGACAGGACATTTTTTGTCCTGTTGCCTAATTTTTGTATCTGTTGCCTAATTTGCTCTTTATGATAACCTGGTGAGATAAATATTCTTATCCTCATTTTTATATGTAAAAATACTGAAGCATGATTATAACATTAATTACTAACATTCACAAAACATTTGCTATGTAAGCATCAACTCATTTTCCTTACAGCAACCTCATGACCTGTTACTACAATCATCCTAATTTTAAAGAATAGGAGAGTGAGGCCCAGAAAGGATAAGGAACTTACTTATCCAAGGTCACATAGTCAGTAAGTGGTAGTGCCCTATTTTGGATATAGGCAGCCTGGCTCCACAGCCTACATGTATAAACACTATGTTATTTGGACTTAGAAAGGTTGAAAGGTCAACTCCTTCACTCACAGCAACTAAAATCATAAGATGATAGATACTATGCTGGACACTAAGCTTTCTGACTCAAAACTGTGTAGTCTTTTCACTATGTATTCATTTATTCACTCATCTAATAAACATTTATTAAGCACTACTATGTGCCAAGCACTGTACAAGGCACTGGGCATAAAATTGCTGCTCATAAGGAACACACAGACTAGTAGGGGAGATGGACAAATAAGGAAAAGGCAAAACATACTTGTAGCATGATGATTAAGAGCATGGCCTTCATGCTCAATGTATCTGGGTTTCAAGTCACAATGCCACTACATATTAGCATTGGAATCTAAACCTTGATATCCTAATAATAAAATGGAGATGATAATATCAGTATATTCCTGATAGGTTGTCATAGTGAGGAATAAATGGATTAATATACTTATATGTAATAAACTTAGAAAGGTGTCCAGCACATAATAAGTGTTAGATGCCAGCAGTAGTTGTATAAGTTTCTCTGTTCCATGATAAGAGTGTCAATGCTATGAAAATGCCATAAACCGGTGTTTGAGGAAGAACAAGAGGAAGCTTTGGTGGTGGACTGAGAAGAGGTAGGCAGGCACCAGATCATACAGGGCCATGAATGTCATAAACTATGCCAACCTATGTAGTACAATGGGATTGGAGCAGGATCTCTGAAGAGGTGGTTGACAAACCCCTGCATGTCTTTTATTTAAAGGAAGAACAGGCTGGGTGACCAAACTGTACATGTGGTCTAGTGCCCCCAGCATGCAACTAATCTTTTTTCTGTAGCTCAGGTTCACAAGATTGAATAGCTAAATGGCCATATGAACTCCTGGTCTGTTTTGAAAGAAACTCAAGCCTCCCTCAGTTGTCAGCAGTGTTCTGCTCTACCTGGAGAGAGCTACAGGTCATCACGTCCCCATATAACTCCTATGGCTTCAGGCAGTGATCCAGGAGTAATGAGGTTATTGGTCAATGGCTTTTGAAGCTCACTTTTATAAAATGAGAAATTTAAAAGTGGTGTGGGTAGAAAGAAAATGTGTGTGACATTGCACTGGGCTTCTGGGTAAGCTAAGGCCAAAAGAGCCAGACACCTTAAGGATCTAGCTAAGAGATTTTCCAAACAGCTTGAGATGCTTCAATCTGTTCACAAGGATTGTTTTTCACAAAATCATATAGTGCAACTTTAGTCAAATGAGCCAGTGTCAGCTTTAAGGTAATTTGTTTCCCATCTTCTCTTTTTTTAAGGTCACCTGTTTGAGCTGCTGGGCCCTGGGGATTCTGGGAAGAAAAATACCAATCATTTCTCACATTTGTATAATGCTTTATGATTTACAAAGAGCTCCCATATTCATTGGATTCTAAAGTACCCCTGGAAAGGAGTCAGAGAAAACGTTTTGCTTGGCCACCATGTCCTATTTTATAGATAAGCAAATCTATGCAAAGAGAAGAGAAGGTCATTGCCCTAAGTCATATAGTTAGGGAATGGTAGAGCCAGGACTCTTTATTAGTTTTCTATGTTGTGTAACATATAACCATACATTTAGCAGCTTAAAACATCACACATTTATTATCTCATAATTTCTTTTGTTGAAGTTGGGGAATGGCTTAGATGAGGCTAGACAGAAAAATCAACAAGGTATTTATATGCCATGTAATGATCTTATTCATTCCTTGGATAGATATTCATTAAGCACTTGATGTATGTCAAATGCTTACAAGGCATCATGCTAAGTGCTGACATAGACCTAAATACAAGGTATTTGGTGGGTTCAGAGAAGGGACATCAAATTCAGCATGAGGGTGTCTGGGAACATTTCCCAGAAAAACAATGATTGGATTTATCTAAGTCTTGAAGGATAAGTAGGAATTGATTGGACACACAAACAAACAAACAAACAAAAACATGGGAGAGAGCATTGCAAAAGAGCGGAAGCATGTATACAAAGGCATTAATGAACTTATGGTAAAAATTACCGTCCTTCTTGGCTCAAGTTTTCCTTTTCCTTTCTACCCACTCACCTATTCACATGTCACAATGGGAAAATAGCCAGAGAAAATCCCACTAAGAATTGTTCCACAAGATTTCCACATCCTGGCATACCAAGCAGAGGCAAGAGAGATTAATTTAAGGTAAGAATATCTGAGTTTGGGATCAGGCACTTTATCCACATTAACTCTCACCATCAATCAACACTACAAGTTTTCTTTGTAATCCTTTATCTCCGTTTTATACATGAGGAAATGGAGGTTCAATGAAGAGATGTCACCTGCTTGAAGTACTATGTTAGTTAGTAAGTGGTACAATTTGGGATTTGAACCCAGGACTGTCTTGCTCCAAACCTTGTGTTCTCATATTCTCAATCTCAGAACGTGTTTTTTTTCAACTGATACCGTGCTTTCTCTTAGTAATGATAGCTAAAAATCATTTATTATAAGCTCAATCCACAGTTCTAAACAGCTTCCTTCAACATGTCATTCCTCTAAGTCTTGGATTTCTTGGCTGTAAATGAGGCTGTGATGAAAATCACTACTGTTCACCAATATTCAGCTCCTTTCCACTTTCAGTGATACAAGGATATTAGACTCTTTCACCCCCTTAAAGTTCAATGTTGCCATTGACCCACTTTGATCAATGAAATATGAGCAGAAGCAATGTGTATCACTTTAGGGTGGAAGCATTTAAGAGATCACATGATTCTCTGTCTTCTCTTTTCCTTACTACTGGACAACACTCCAAATGGCAGTGCTTACATTGGACTGGGTTTCTTTATGAAGATGACATGGACCAGAGTCCTCCACATACCAGCAATAAACATGTAGAATGAGTACACACACACACACACACACACACACACACACACTCATTCTACATATTTATT
>PVJL010018906.1:0-14957 GCA_004026885.1 Lyroderma lyra | reverse complement strand
CTAAATATAAGGGGATGGAAAGAGGGGTCACATTAGGTGGTGAACTTATTATGCATCAAGTTGACAATGCACTGTGGAATTGTATGCCTGAAACCTATGTAATCCTTGCTAACAGATGTCACCCCAATAAGTCTAACAATAAAAATGAATTAAAAAAAAATATACCTCATGGCAGTTCATTTGAAATATTTTCCCTTGCGTTCTCTTCAAATTATTTCAGAATTTTGCAAAGAGATAAATGTAATGAGACCAAATTGACTTACTTCCATTTTATCAATGATCATTCTGTTCAAGTTGTTTACATAATCAAATTCCTGTTACTTTAAAAGACACTTTTAAGGAAATTCATTACAATAATTTTCAATAGAATAATTGAGCAAATTTCAATAAATGGACTTAAAGTTCATTTTCATGAAATTTAATACACACAATTCATAGAGAATCTAATGCAACACAAGTCTATTAAGTTTTCTGGTTTGTGTTTGATCTTTTGTTTTTGTTTTTGTTTTAGGATTTGACCATAAAAATACTGGAATTATTTGTATACTTCCAAATGTATTTGTAAACTTCCAAGTCCATTTCCTTTGTGTTATATTATAAATTATAGAATTATATATTATTTCACCTGGAAAAATAACAGTCTCAGGACAAAAGCATATTTTTATACTTTATATTCTGTCTTACTAATAGGAAAGGTAATAGTATTTTCTTCTTGTTTATATTATTTTCTTTTTACATTTGTAGTTCCCTGGCTGAGATTAGAACACAGACCACAGCGTTGATAGTGCACAAGCCTTAGCCACTACACCAACAGGGAACTCCCCATATTTTCTTCTTACAGGTAATCATTTATCTTTCCTTGTTTTCCATAGTAGAAAGTTTATTTACTTTATAGAAAAATATGTTAAGGCTGGAGTGGGGTTAAAGTAGTCCAGGTTTAGCAAAATTCAGTCAGATGTTTCCTTTGAAATATTAAAAAATGGTGGTAGGAGTTACAAATTTTAGAGCAAAGATCTTCTCTTACAGAATGAGATGCTGTGCTGCTGCATCATCCCATCTCTCTGCACCTTAGGAGGGTTCTCCTTCCACTCTGTTAATCTTTTTGGGGATATGCAGAATCCTTGCCAATAATCTGTTTGTACTCTTGCAATGCTTTCTAGGACTCAGAGCATAAAGTTGATTCTTCTTCTGAGTAATCAATAAGTAAGTTTTTGCTTGGGACTTCATGTGTTCACATGAGGTTGTAAACAAAAAAAAATTGATACTAGCACAGATGAAGTGAGGTGCAACATTTTTTAAAATAAGTTTTTGGTTTCTCACTCAATATCACAGATCTAGCCTGTTCAATTGAGTCTTGGGCCACTGTACACAAAACCTCTGGGTACTTTTACCTAAACTTATACACACACACACACACACACACACACACACACACACACACAGACACAATTTTGAATTCCATGTTGCTTTTCTAGGTCCTGGGAGGAGGAACTCTGATGAAGCTAGGCTCACTAGAGCAGCATTGGCAAGATTTTCTCATTGTGTCAGTGCTTTCAGCCTCAGCTTTCTGGTTGCCCTTTCAGCCTGTGTTTCATTTTTATCTCTGTGTGTTGGTGAAACCATTCCTGGGCTCACAGGGCAGAAGCCCCTTTGGCAGGCTCTGCCAGAAACTCTTCTGGAGCCTTCTCAGGCTTTGCTTTTTTCTGGAGGCCTTTCTAAAGAAGCAAGGCTAATGGTCAGAGGAATTTTTTATCTCTCCCTCCCATACCAACTCAGGCAAACTTTGTCATTGCATCCCAGCACTCAATTAGGTTGTTAGAGGGAGAGAAGCTTCACTCTTTAGCACATTTCTGGACCACCCCCAGCTTTTCATGCAGGTCCTGCCAACACTATACATGTACACTTGTGGACATTTGACTCGCCCCTCTCACCCAGTCTGGGCCTTGGCACATTTGAAACCTTGCCCAGTGACTTAAGGCGGGGTGCTCCTGGGGTTCTAAGTTAAAAATAAGCCTGACCTCAGCCCAAAAAAGTTGTTGAAGCCCCTCTCTTGTTAGTAAGTGTTTGGAGAACTCAGAGGTGCTCCTTGCTGTTCTAGAAAATTCTAAAATAAAATCCATGGACATCAAGTAGAACCATATTCTTACTGTCCTCTAGAGTCCCAGCACCCTTATGAACACTGAACACAGTAGTCTGTCAGTGAAAGAAACACCAGGCCCAAACCCCATGGTGCATGGGTTCTCTCTGTTCAGATTCGTGGGGTCAGGTGAGCACCTTCCCCACTCAACTGAAAGGTCACACACCTGCACAGGCCTAGACCTTCCTGGTTGTAGACCAGATTCAGGCTACTTGTCTCATAGTTCTGGAAGTTTACTCAGTGGCATTACCATAGCTGCTGCAGGCAACACAACTTCTTGGACTGCATCCAGGGAGCAACAGGGCAAGAACAGGTGAACTATCAAGCACCTTCAGGCAGCACATTGAAAATTTGTTGACAACTATATCTTAGCCCTTGCTGAATAAATCACATATGCAGTGTGAGGTGACTTTAGTAAAAGGTCATTACCATGGCTGAGAATTTTGATTGCCACTACTGCAGAAATCCCATGCAGGAGAAGTCTTATGTAAAGAAGGATAGCTACTACTGCTACCTAAACTGCTTTCACAATTCTGTGCCAACACCTGTATGAATTGTGGCAAGGTATTCAGTGCAGACTCCAAAGAGTTGCACTATAAAAACAGCTATAAGCACGACATTTGCTTTTGCTGTACCAAGTGTCTTCAACCCTCAGCCAGTGAGTTTTGTGCCCAAAAACAACAAGATTCTGTGCAAAAAGTGTACCAGTCTAGAAGACTACCTCAATTTCAAGGGCTGCTACAAGTCATTAGTGGCAGGAGATCGGAACATGAAGTACAAGGGGACTCTCTGGAACAAAGGGTGCTTCTCCTGCAGCAACTACAAACAAGTCATTGAAACTGGAAACTTGATTTGTAAATGGGAGGAGTTCTACTGCATGACTTGCCACAGGGCCATGTTTGCAAAGCCTTTCATGGAGTGCAACAAGGCCATCACATCTGGCAGAATGACTTACCAAGACCAGCTCTGGCATGCTGAGTGGTTGTGTGTGTTAGCTGCTGTAAGAGGCTGGCTGGGCAGCCTTTCCTCACTGTGGAGGATCAGTATTACTGTGTGGATTGTTACAAGAATTTTGTGGCCAAGGACAGTGCTGGATGCAAGAACTTCATCACTAGATTTTGTAAGTGTTCCAGTATGGTGACTTTTGAAGAACAATCCTGGCATGACTACTGTTTCCACTGCAAAAAATGCTCCTAAAACTGGCCAAAAAGCCCTTTGTTTTCCAACAGGAGCAATAATTTTGACTCACTGTGATAAGAGGCTGTCAAGTGCCGAGAACTCCTGTCCTTTATAATACAATTTGATCTGATTCTTTGTGTCCATGCCTTCTGCCTTGCACCATCTATGGGGAAAGAACTGCTTTTCACTTCCTCAGCATTGTTTCTTCTGTCTTTTATGCCACTTTACAGTATTACTTAAATAATGACACAGTGATTATATTGAAACATAGCAAAAAGCAACTCTGCAGTAAAGTTAACTTTGTGATGTCTACAGTTAAAAACAGAGACAATTAGATTGATTCCTCTGCATATTTGTCCTAGAGCAGAGATGTTTTCACCATTTTGGTGCTTAGTGATGTAAGCATGAAAGCTAAGAGATACAGAATCTCCTATGGTGCCCTTTGAAACCTAACTTGGATCCACCGTGCTGTCAAATGATATACAAATGTTGTAGTGGCTTCTCCAACTTGCTGTTCACCTTGTTCTGTGAACAGAAAGAGCAGTTACTGAAATGCCTGTTTTAACTTTGTCTTTATTTTTTTTTTGTTCTTTTGAATGAGTATTATACATTTTCAGAAGAATAAATTTTTATCTTAACTGTGATGACAATTCTCCTTTAATAATGTTTGAGTTTCCCATGTGATGTGTTTTCTGAATGACCCTACTTTCAAACATGGAACATGCACATGATTTGGAAAGTGTAGGCATATCTGAGAAGGTGAGTCCATTTCAGAACATCATCACAGAAAATACTAACCTAATTGTTTCATTTTTCCTTTTTAAAATGGAAAAATTTTGTGTTTTACTTCATGGTAACATAATTTATGGGTTTGGAAACTTGCATGAAAACTTTTAGCCCCTCTAACATTCCCACAGTTTTGAAAATATCCTACAGAAGTAATGATAAAACTCTAGAGGAAGTAGCTGAACAAGCTCTGGGATTGCCACTGATGTAGATGTAGTATTTCTAAATAGTTATGAATTCCTTGTAACATAATAGTTGTCTTCTCTTTGCCCACACATAAGGAGACTAACCACATCTCTTCTGTTGTGATTGATAAAACTGTTCCTCCAAAGCTTAAGTGGATCTCTGCAAGAATGGGGAGGCCACTATCTCCACAGGCAGAACCAGATTTCTATGTAGTGCTTACCTGAAATGCAAAATCACCTACCTACTCTATTTTATTAAATGATTATATTACTTAGTAGATGATACCAAAAATGAACATGTAATGACAATACATATTAACATTCTCATAGTCATGGTTAGATAACCTAATGCCTTCTTTCAGCATTTTGTCATTAGCTATTATGATCCTATGTTTCAGTGTATGTTTACAGAAATAAAAGAGCCTATGAAGATATAAAAGTAGAATGTTTTCTTGGTGGCACTTTCTATCTTTGTCTTTTGTTTCCTGGCTGTACTGATAAAATGGTGGAATAGAAATTATACCCATCGTCTTTCTTTCAGACAATTCTAAGAGTGCCAAGATTGAAAGGGGTGGTGGGCCTAGGTGGTGGTCAGGTTGACAGATTTTTGTAAAAGGGCAGTTAGAGATTCCTAACTGATGAAAGGGGTTCAGGTACAATTCTTATGGAACACTCACCAATTCTTTAGAAAAAATATACATAAACACACCAAGCAAAAATAAATTCATTTTAAATTTTGTCCCATTTAGAGAATGCTATGTTGTATTTCAGACTTCTACCTTAGGTGCATCAAATTTTAGTATCAATCAGTTTGTGTTCTATGGTGCTTTGGAAATTGAAATTATTTCTGTGTGGAATCATCTGATAGCACTGTACTTTTTTAAAGATGAGTTCAATCTCGCTATCTACTAAATTAGTAAAAATGTAGCCAGGTACAGACATAGTTTTAAAACTTTGGGCCAACTAAATCACTGTCATGTGATTCTTTTTTTCACCTTAACACTGAAAAAAAACATAATGACTTGTCAGTTTAAAATGTAAAGAGTGTATATTTAAAAGCTTGAAAAGCAAATAATTATAACTAAAACAAAAACCTAACACAAGCATAGCAATATTAAAAGTGGAGGTTTCCCAGTGCCTCCTGTCCTGTTGACAAACTTGATGTCACAATTGAATGGTCTGTTGATACTGACACATGAAATTCTGATGTTTCTCCCAAAAGAGGGGCAATGCAACATTTAAAAAGTCATATGCCATTCCTCATTACATTTAATATTGTTAGTCCAATAACTTTCATGTAGGGTGTTCCATGCCTTTTATTTTTAATTCAAACATGTAAATGTGATGTTATTTTAGTAACATTAAATTTGCTATAGGAATAATTTTAAATTGTTTCTCATTACTTGAACATTTACAAGTAATTGTGAAATATATACTTATTTAAGTGCTAACACTAGGTTTTAATTCTTTTGGGGAAGAACTAAGATTTCACATCTAGGTAAAACTCAGCTAAGTTTTCCTAATAACAGGAAGACTTTTATTATTTAAGTAATGTTTCAGATAGTGTCTCCCTTCCATATATTCCAAATTTCTCTTTTTTGCTTCCAAAGTATTTACTAGGCTGAGTGGAATTAGAGTTCTTATAACAAGGAAGGTTGCAATATATGTTCATTGAATACTATGTTTTCATGTTTATTTCCACAAGATTTCATGTCTTGGGGGATAGGCACACTCTGGTATTAAGAAAGAGTCTGACACATATTGGTAGTTAATATTGATGAAAGAATACACACACACACGTGCAAATACACACACACACACACACCTAGATGTAAACACATACACAGGCTGTCTGGGTTGTATTCAGCCATGTAGTATGGAAAAAAGAGGCTTTAATGACTTAAATTTTTGAAGTTTTTGTACATTTCCCTTTGATATTTCAACTTCAGTTTTTAAAATGTAGATGTTAACATCTAGTTATCACATATAAAGCTTTATTTGACAATGCACTGTAGAATTGTATGCCTGAAACCTATGTAATCCTTGCTAACAGATGTCCCCCCAATAAACCTAACAATAAAAATAAAGTTTAAAAAACTCAGGTAGAGTGAGTTCCCTGATGGTGTAGTGGCTTAAGGCTTAGGCACTGGCACTTTCAGTGCTGCGGCCTGGGTTTGATTCCCAGTCAGGGAGCTACCCATATCCCAAAACAAAACAAAACAAAACAAAAAAACCCAAAAGAAAACAAAATTCTCAGGTAGAAGCTAAAGAAATAAACACATGTGTGTTAAAATAAACAAAGTTTATTTTTTGGCATGCATAGCATATATTTTTATAATAATGAGATTTCTCTGAAATCCCACGGCATATTATTAAAGAAAAACGGAACAGGATTGTACAAAATGTTTTATAACTTTGCGTTTTTTAGTCTCATTTATTGAAAGATTAATTTGAAAACAAATGTGATGTTGAACTTACACATGATTAGCTTTTTACAAAAGAGTTAAAGTCTTCAGAACTAGTATATTATGAAAATGTTTGTGTAAGTTGTTCAGATAATATGTTTTGTCAATCAAGTATATATAGTTCAATGTGCCAAATACATTGCATATTGGTATTTAAAGTCAGCTGACACTTTAAGAACTTTAATTATTGTCTTAAACAACACTTCTAAAAAAACTGAAATATTCCTTTAGGTATTTTACTTTCTCACTGCTTAAATAATAGAAATATGTATGTGATCATGGGGCATTCAATCAACTTTGAAAAACAGAATGGTATTTCATTTTAAAGTTAATAATTTGAAAAATAGGTCGGAAAATATAGACTCGCTTTCTTGTAAGTATATGTAAACTATTTCCATACTTTATATTTAAGTTACTATGAATTCATGTATATATACAATGATTATTTTATTACATTTGTCCATTTAATCTGAAAGACTTCTAAAACAGCTAGAATAAAAAGCAATCATATAGCTTCTTTAATAGGTCCAATTTTAGATATGAAGTAAAAATTCAGCATTTTGTTTTACCAGAAACAATACAATTAACGTACACATATTATGGGCCGACTTTCAGAAACTGTAGTTATAAGTAATTTAGATAGAATTTGAATTTAAGTTTCCAAACATTGCAGCATTCCATAAATAGACATGTTTATGGGTTTAGAGCATTTTTTCAATTCTGAGCTTTTACCTCAATAATTTTACTTTAGAAAATACATAGTAAAACAATTACTAACATTGGCAGCTATTGTGGCTTGAAAATTTGAATTGTTTAGACTGAAACAAACAATAGAACATTTTAGTTCTAATAAGATTTGTTATAATGCAACAAGGAACTGTAAAAAAAGTACAATTAATCTCTATTTGCAATTATATTTATTTGCTCAAGCTATTTCCCTGCGCATCTCAAAAGAAATGGGAGCACACACACTTCACTTCTAAAGGACTTGTTTTTCTTAATGTTGTGATCACTGTGAAACTTACCTCTTAGAGTGAAGTAACAGGACAGTAGGTATCACTGGTTTATAAACTGGAGTAAACACACTCACTGCTCTCTCTGATTTTGGGTCCACTTTTCACCTATTTGGAACTCCATAGATTATCAGACCTTCATGAGAGATCTCATGTTCGAGTTAGATCACCAATATTATTTTATAGAACTCACTTCAAATAAGAGAACCATCTAAGTTTGCATGATCCCCTTTATTACATATAAAGATAATGAGATAGTGCCTGTCTTGTCACTCCTCAGCAGGAGATGTAGCAGTTTACTCCACACCTGGTGAAATTATATTTCTGATGTAGAAATATTTCAATTTAACACTTGTTACTACACTATTTGGTATACTGTTTTGAGAAATCTAGAAACCAGTGATAGACTGATTTCTTAAATTTGTTAAAAGAGACTGGGCAAAGCATTAAAGGTATATAAGCTAAGGAAGTTTGCTTAAATTTATTGAATTAAGACTTTCTAGGTAAAGATTCCCTGTTCCTTTCTTTTAAAAATGTCATCTGGACATCAAATTGTGGGCAACATTTGAGCCAGAGGCCAACCTTATTGAGAGAAAATGGGTTTAGCAGGGCTTAATATGTACTTGGAATCATAGGTTCAAGGGTCTTGCAGGGCTGTGCAGAACTTGCTGAACCACACTATTCATGGTGTGGTTTCTGGCTGGCTAAGAGGAAGGAGGAAAGTAACATTGCCTGCAAAGCCGAGGAATCATAAACGGGAGGAAGGGATTGGGGTGGGCAACATTGTTTTGCAATTAAGAAGTTACACCCCTTGTTGTTCTTGGAATATAACATAAACCTGCTGCAGACCTGAAAAGTCTCTGTGTCTCTATCAGAGCACAGGAAATCATCTGGTTCCAGCTTTGCTATCTGTTATGTCTATGTGTGTGTCTGTGTGTTCTTCTTAATCATCTGTGACCTCCCCTCCAGTTCCTTTCTCCTCACGCAAGTCATGGGGTAAATGGCACCCAAACAGGGACCTGAGTATGGAGGAATTCTAAATGTCAGGCAAGGGAATGCTCCTGGAAGGCATATGGTATTAAAAGAGTGTTAAAAGCCATCAGCATTTGACAACTGAGGTAGGTGGGAACACATTATGAGAGCCATGTATAAACCATGAACATTCAGGATCTAAGGAGAGAGATCTCTATGTAGACAAATTAAAATGTATGTTGTAAGCTAAAGATAGTAATGTTCTAAGGCATCAGCGTTTAGAATTTTTGGATTTTGTGCAAAGAGCTTGTCCTTCATTTCCAGAGGAGGGAACCATTACTATGAGAAAAAGTGGGGAAATGGCTACGTGATCGGTATGTGGCTGATGGACCTGAAAAAATTCCTATACATGCCTTCACCTTCTGGATGTTAATACAGGAATGTCAGAACCATTGGTCCACATGTTCTCATTTACCTGAGGATCATGAAGCTCCCGTGCCATGATCTGCTACTCCAACAAAGATAGTGCAGGAATATGAAAAGTTAGTAACATATAGAGGCAAAATATTAGAAATAAATGTGACTACTGGTCGTTGGTGGGGACCATATCCAGTACTAATATGGAGAAGAGGGTTTGTTTGTGTTCTTCCAGAAGGAGATTTATAAACTATCTGTGTACCAGAGAGATTGGTTAAACATGGACCCCAAGAAACTGATCCCACCATTGAGGAGAATGTGTCTGAGAGAGCTTGTGACTCCCAGATATCCTTTGACTCAGTTTAAATTAGTCATTTAGAGAAAAACTTGTAATTGGTGTCTGCTGATTGTATTTCTAAAATAGTTCATTACCAGCCTCAATAGTCATTCTAAAATTTGTGATAAGTGATAATTATACTTATTTGGGTTTGCTAGACTTTAGCTTATTATCCTAATGGAAGTAAATGTATGCTTATTAATTGTATCATCCCCTAGGCCATTCGTAGATAGGCGGTGACACCTGGATGATGCAGACTCCATCCTGTAGTGATAGCTTTGAGGCCTGCTTTTCAGGCCAATGCTTTTGAATCTACAAACTAGGTCTGGTTCTCCATATCTAGGGACCATTATAATGTAGATGTCACCTGGCAAGGATTCCAGCTCCTCTCAAACAAAGGTTTCAACATGGAAGATCTTGAGACCCTTTCCCCATACAGATCAGATAGGGTGAAAACTCCATTGATCCCCAATAGGTGGGTGCACTGACCATCCTCAGCAGGAAGCAGAAATGGAAGATGAGACCTCCAGCTCCTCAGCTTCCCATGGAGATTTGTGGGGATTGTGGCTCTCAAGAGAATGTGAGAAATGCACATAGAATAGGGGGTTCTCGGAACACCTTCCAAGTGACTCACCCTGCTGAAGTCTCACAGAATTGATACCACCACCTTTTTCAAAAAACAAAATAAGTGGAATATGTGGGCAGTGTTTAAGCCAGAGGCCAGGTCTATTCAGAAAAAATGGCTTTAGCAAGGCTGCCTATTACTTTGAATCTAAGATTCTGGGGTCTTGCGAGGCTGCCTAAAATTTGATGAACAAGGACATTGCTCAGGATGTGTTTTCTGGCTGGGTAAATGGAAGGAGTAAAGCATCACTGCCTCAAAAGCAGAGGAATTGTAAACAGGAGGAAAGAATGGGGGTGGGCGACATTATTTTGCTATTAAGAACTTACACCCTCTGTTGTTCTTGTGATGTAAAATAAACCTGCCACAGATCTGAAGGGCCTTTGTATCTTCATCAGAGGTATTTTTTTATGTCTGTGTGTGCATCTGTATGTTTTTAATTCCCCCTAGCCTTTCTTTCAGTTCTGTTCTCTTCATGCTGGTCGGGGGGCATTAAATGAAGTCTACTTTTAAAAGACAAAGTCAAAATTTTTGAAAATCACATGAAAGTGAGATAACAGCAAAGCTAATAGTAGGAGAAAGTCACAGAACACAGGACATTTATTATATTATTTCCTCGTTGGCTTTTCTTATTGAACCTCTAGGAATGCTTATTAAATGCTTCCAATATAGGGTAGTCACATGTACAAATTTGTCATATTCACACTCCAAGAGTCCTATAATGTGAAATGCCAGGTATATAAAGTCTAGACTAATGGGGAAAACATTTAACTTTAAGGTTGCATTGGCAATGTTTTATCAGATTACAAAAGGCCACATGTAAGATTTCTCTTGACTGAAAAATTCAAGACAATTCCATTGCCCAGTTTAATGGTCACATCTCAATTCCACTAGTTTTCTTGGTGCATTGGGCTCCCTGTCTGGAATGATGGAGTGCAGTCAGAAAAGTATGTGGGTCTGGGTTTGCAAACAATGTGTCTTTTGAACCAACCACAGTATCTATCAAGGCTGTGACACTCAAGAGTGTAAAATTCATACAGCAGCTGGGCGTGTATGGCATGCTTGGCTGCACCTGCTACCAGAGTTTTTCAGAAACTGGCCATTGTTCTCAGACAGCCAATTCCCATTGGTTTTCTGAAAGACTTGAATGCAAAGGGAGGACCATTTAGCCTGATCTGTGAAGCAACCTTCTCAGTTGTTTAGTCCTAGGACTGGCTGGCCTGTGCAGACTAGGCACATCACCCTGGAGCTTGTGGCAGGCAGTGAGCATCCCATAATTCCACTCATAGGCAGGTGCTTAAAGATAGGAACCAGACTGGACTCCCCCAGGACTGGAGGCATAGGAAGGTTTGATAGGGCAGCCCACCCAAGATATCCTTTTGTACAATATGCCAGCAGTATTAGAAAGCCCTTACTTAATTCTTTCAGATAGTGGCAGAGATAGGGAGCTGATCCCAAGTCATGGAGACCCTATACAATGTAGATGAGCCTCACAGAGTCACCAAGGTGCACTGGTCTCACCCAGATTTTCAAGTTTCTAGTTGCCCCGGGTCCTCATCCCTGTTCCACCCCTCATTCATATCGCAGGCCCTAATTTTTTGGTGTCCTCTCACGTCTCCAAAGCCCTGAGTCCTTGGAACCCTGCCTCAACACCTTAGGGTGTTCCCTCATGGTGTAGAGGCTAGGCTTCAGCACTCTTAATGTAGCTGCCTGGGTTCAATTCCTAGCCTGGAAACCACCACAACAAAAAAATCTCTCTTTACTTCAACTCTCTAACCTGCTGACTTTGTGGGGCAAAAATTAAGGCTCATCCATATTCTGTAAGGTCTCCATGAATTGGGGTCTCATCGCCATCTCTGCCACTATCTGAATAGATTAGGTAAGGGCTTTCTGGTACTTCTTGCACACTGCAGAAAGAGATACCTCAGGTAAGCTGCCCCATTGAACCAGCCTCTGCTGCCACAGCCAGGGCAAAATACTTGCTCCTAATGGAAAACAAAGGGCTTTTATGCCAAGTTCAGGAGCACCTTTGGCAATGGAAACAGTAGTCATGCCATGATTGTTCTTCAAAAGTCACTACACTGGAACACTTATAACATATATTGGTGAGGTTCTTGCATCCAGCACAATTCTGGGCCACAAAACTCTTGTAGCAATCCACACAGTAATATTGTTTCTCCATAATGGTGAAAGGCTTCCCAGGCAGCTTCTTAGAGCAGGTAACACACACAATGCATTCAGCATGCCTCGGTTGATTATGGTAAGTGATTCCGCCAGATGTGATAACCTTGTTGCAGTTCACGAAATGATTGGCAAACTTGGCCTTGTTGCAAGTCATGCAGTAGAACACCTCCACTCCAGAAATTGAGCTTCCATTTTCAATGAGTTGTTTACAGTTGCTGAAGTTGAAGCAGTCTTTGTGCCAGAAGATTCCATTGTACTCCACATTCCAATGTCCTGCAACAAAGGACTTGTAGCGGCCATTGAAATCGAGGGAGTCTTCCAGTATGGTGCACTTTTTGCAAAGAATCTAGCTGTTTTTGGCCACAAAAGTCTTGCTGGCTGAGGGGTGAAGGCACTGGGTACAGCAAAAGTCGGTGTTGTTTCAGTAGCTGTTCTTATAGTGCAACTCTTTGGAGTCTGCCATGATGGGCTTGCTGCAATCCATACAGGTGTTGGCACAGAATTGTCAAAGCAATTCAGGTAGTAGTGGGGGCTGTCCTTCTTTAGGTATGTTTTCCCTTGCAGAGAACATTTACAGTAGTGGAAGTCAAACATCTAAGCCATAGTAACCAGCTTTTACCTAAAGTGATCTCACACTAAATGTGTGGAAAACAGATATATTCAGACAGGGCTAATATATAGTTGTCAACAATTTCCAATGTTCTGCCTGATGGTGTACAGCAGTGCAGCTGTTCATGTGGCATTGCTCTCTGGACCCAAACCTAGATGCTGTGGTGGCTGCAGCAGGTATGACAGTGCCACAGAGGAAACTTTCGAAACTAGGAGCCGAACAGCCTGAATCTGTGCTACAATATGGAAGGACCAGACCTCCACCTGTTCAGGGACTGCCAGTTCTAAGAGGAAGGTTCTGAGCTGATTCTGCAAAACTGAACAGGGAGGGACTGCATGCAGTGGTATTTGAGTTTGCTGGTGCTTGCCCTGACAGACAACTCTGTTTTGTGTTCATGAGGTTGCGCCTCTAGCAGTAAGCTGCTAGAGAAGGTGAGGATATGATCCTCCCAGATGTCCATAGATTTAATTTTAGACAGAAATTTCTAGAACACTAAAATGTATCTCTGAGCTCTCATGCACTTCTTAACATAACAGGGACTTGGAATCATCTGGAGCTGAGCCCAGTCTATTTCTTTAACTTAGACCCATATGAGAATGTCACCCTAAATCACTAGACCAGGCGTAAAAGTTATGGGAGAAACCGAGTGGTCTTGGCTAAAGACAACTTGTGTAGTTGCATAGCAAAGACAGTACCTCTGAGAAGAACTGAAGGTTTTACTACAGGTGTGTTAAGTGGGGAAGCACCACACTCTCTAGCTACCTATGGACTGTTTGGCCATTAGTCTGGGGATCTAAAGAATAAAAGTCACTGAGTTACAGCACCCAAGTTTCCCTGAGTGGGGATAGTAGAGCAAGATAAAAATGACCTTCACCTTTTAGTTTTGCTTCATCCAACAGGCCTCTAGCAAAAACCACACCACACAAGGGCTCTAACACGAAAGTCCTGGCAGAGCCTGTCGGAGGTGCTGCTGTCCCATAAACCCAGAAATGGTGCCACATATGCTCAAGGGCAAACATGAAACGTGGGCTGAGGTTGAAACCTGGGAGCTGAGGCTCAAAACACTGGCACAACCACAAAATTTTGCCACTGCTGCTTAGTCAACTCAGGTTTATCAAAGTATTTTTCTGCTAGTACTTATAAAGAACACCATTGAAGTAAATGAGAGAGAGAGTGTGTGTGTGTGTATGTGTGTGTGGGGTTAGCTAGAGGATTTTTGCATATAGTGAACTGTGTGGGTACCCTGCACCACTTTAAATTAGCCAGCTCCCAAGATTCAGTTGGGCAGGCCAGATCTGAGAGATTGAGTGAAGAGCCAGAAATTTATTTTAAAAAAAATCTGCAACTCACTTCAGCTATACTAGCCTCTCTTTTTTATTTCATTTAACTCATATGGCCCCATCAAGTACCAAGTCAAAACATTTTGCTTATTGATTACTCTGAAGAAGAATCAAGTGTATGCTCTGACTCTTTGAAAGTATTGCAAGAGTACAGAGAGAAGGTTGTCAAGGTTTCTGCATATCCCCAAAGATGTGTGGAATATGAGCTTTCCTCAGATGTAGATCAGATTGGATGATACAGTAGCACAGCATCTCATTCTTTCAGAGCAGATGTCTGCCCTAGAGTTTGTAACTTCTTCCACCCTATTTTTTTTATATTTCAGAGGAAATACTTGGCAACATATGGCTAGAGCTGATTACTTTAACTCCTACTTTAGCCTTAAACCATACTTGATTTTTAAAATGAAGACTAAAGGCTCTACTATAAAAAACATGTGGGGAAATTAATGGTTAAATGTAAGAAGAAAATAATAAGAACTTTCCAATACTAAAACTATAAAAAATACTTTTTTTCTGAGAGTGGTTTATTTCCCACATGAAATAATACATAATTCCTTATCATTTTATTTACAACTTAAAGGTAAATGTCTTGGAAGTATACAAATACACTTTGAAGTGCACAAGTAATTTCAGTATATTTATGGTCAAATACTAAAATGAAAAATAAAAGAAAACCATCCTAATACACTTCTGCTGCATTAGAGTCTCTA
>PVJL010018905.1:0-14957 GCA_004026885.1 Lyroderma lyra | reverse complement strand
ATGTTTTGGCCACTGTGAACAGCGCTGCGATGAACATTGGGGTACATAAGTCTTTGTGGACAAAGGTTTTCAAGTTCTTTGGGTAGATCCCCAGAAGGGGGATTGCTGGGTCACATGGTAGCTCCATTCCCAATTTTCTGAGGAACCTCCACACTGCCTTCCACAGTGGTTGTACCAGTTTGCACTCCCACCAGCAGTGAAACAGAGTTCCTTTATCTCCACACCCTCTCCAGCACTTGTTATTCCTTGTCTTGTTGATAACAGCCATTCTCACAGGTGTGAGGTGGTATCTCATTGTGGTTTTGATTTGCATTTCCCTGATAGCTAATGAGGATGAGCATTTTTTCATATGTCTGCTGGCCACTTGTATTTCTTTGTGGGAGAAGTGTCTGTTTAGTTCTTTTATCCTCTTGTTAATTGGGTTGTTTGTTTTTTTCGTTTTTAAGTCTTATTAGTTCTTTATATATTTTAGATATTAGACCCTTATCTGATGCGTTATTTGCGAATATTTTCTCCCATTCAGTTGGCTCTCTTTGCCTTGTTGATGGTTTCTTTTGCTGTGCAGAAGCTTTTTAGTTTGATATAATCTCATTCATTTATTTTCACTTTTACTTCCCTTGCCTTTGAGGTCAGGTTCATGAAGTCCTCCTTGAGTCCTAGCTCTGTAAGTTTAGTACCGATGTTTTCTTCAATACAATTTATTGTTTCAGGTCTTATATGAAGGTCTTTAATCCATTCTGAGTTAATTTTTGTATATGGTGAGAGTTCATAGCTCAGATTCATTCTTTTGCATATGTTTTTCCAGCTTTCCCAGCACCACCTACTAAAAGGCTGGTTTTTTCCCCATTGCATATTTTTTTGTTCTTTTGTCAAAAATTATTTGTCCATAAATTTGTGGATTTACTTTTGGGTTTTCAGTTCTATTCTATTGGTCTATGTTTCTGTTTTTCTGCCAACACCAAGCTGTTCTGATTATTGATGCTTTGTGGTATAAATTGAAGTTGGGGTATTTTCTATACCAAGCATAATATTACATTTAAGTTTTTTAGCATAACTTTATATATTACTATAGTTCTCATCTGATTTTAGTCTCACTATCAGTTGTTGATATTAGTTTGAAATGACTATTTCTTAAGTAGATAATTATATATGGTAGATCTATCAGTTCCAATGTTTCTCCTTAAAATTCTTCAATGGCTTTCATTCTATTAATGCATAGAATATAATATTACCTTTTTATGATGACTTACCAGGAAGCACTCTAAGGTCTGATCTTGGTTTACATCTCCCAAGTCACTTCATGCTCTTCTTCTTTGCTCACTCACCGTTTGTGAAAATTCACCTTTGCTTTGGGTCCCTCGGCCTTTTTCAGTTCTGACAATGTCACAAGCTATATACTATCTCAGGACCCTGGATGGGGTGCTTCAGGAAGCTCTCTTCCCAGTTCTTGGTTGCTTCATTACTGATACCTCAGTCTATCAATTCCTTGAGACACCTTGACTTTTCCAGATAAAATTGGTCCTCTCTCATTAATTTATTTTTTACAGAATCCTAGTTGCTCCTTTTATTGCATTCATCTTTTCTACTTACATATTTTTTTGTTTTGTTTTATCTCCATAAGGGATCATATATGGCATATACATTATTATATTTCTAGTGGCTACCATAGTATATAGCACAATATCTGGTATATCTTAGACACTCAAAAATATTTGTTGAATAAATTGAGAACTAAAGTGTTATCACATCTGGTAATCTAGTATGTGCAAGGGCTGTCTAGAAAAAAAATCCAGCCATAAATGTCTTTATTTTTCACATTACATGGCTGTGTACTTTCCAGACAGTCCTTATATATACTATAGAATCTGAACTCTTAATTTTACCTGCCTACAGAGAGTATAGTATTTGAATTTTATCAGCTTACTCCCAACTGATCTTGAATCTTACAATGAGATAATTCAAAAACTTATTTAAACACTGAGAGAGAGCATAATGAAGGTGGGGTTCCTGAGGCAAAGGTAAGAAGAAATGTGAATCTCTTCTCCAAATAACTCATCTTATCACCTTTTAAACATTCTTTCATTTTTTTAAATGCTGAAAAAAATATCAGCATGTTATTTACACACATGCCTAAAGCATGTTTAAGTTATATTTTATCAAAGTGCAAATTTAATTTAAAACTTAGAAATAACCAATGATGTGTAATTTTGTTGATTATATTAACTTAGTCTAAAAAAGCAATTTTAAAAGTTTTGTTTATCTCATATATTAATTTAAGTTCAAATTGTAGGTAGTTTTAATTCTAGAGCCTGTTATGTCACAAAATAGTGTTAAATTATCCTTATCTCACTACTTGGAATTTATTCAGATTTTAAAAAATGGGACTGAAACTGGCACCAAGACTGAGATTTAGAAGTCATTTTAAATGATGTGTCTATGCTTTGAAGATACAATAAACCATATGTCTTAAGAAGATTTACATGATGTGGTAGTTCTCGTTTTGGGGAGTTCAGAAGAGCCTTTCAAATAATTCATCTGCCAGACTCTGGTTTGGATGAGAGAATCTTCATTTTGAGCCTAGGGGAAAAATGTTACACCTTTTTATATAACTTCTTTGATGATTACCACTACTCTACAAACAATTTTGCTTTCTTTAGCCACACTGGTATGGTTGCAAAGGGAATTTTTTCTTTCTATGTTGTTTATTCTATATCCCTTTAATCAACTGTCTCCTAAAAGCAATTGACTACATCTAACCCCATTTCTCCTTCCCTTCTGTTTCTTGTAATAATGGCTCTAGTTTGAGGCAATTTTGTGTACTTCATTAGTCTTACAGATGACAAATAAAAAGTACTAGGGTTTAGAATAAATTTGTCCAAAATGTACATTGTTTTCTCAATCCAATTTTGAGAATTGAAACTCTGCATTTCTTTTTTTGAGGAGCAAAAAGATGAGAAGCTTTTAGCATCACAGCCAATGTCAAGTATATACATTTATGCTTTGCTAAATTATTCTCAGGTTATATATGATGCCTTCCACATTTTTCACCTTTTTATAATTTATTCTAAACTACATATGCAAACAGTACTATAACCTTTGAAGTAGAAAATCTGTCTCTAGGTAATATTCCCTTCCTGTCAGAGTCATTCAGCTAAGTGATATTGATGGGACTTTAATGATAGAAATTAATTATAGGGTTGAGTTGTTTCTCACCATCGTGTGCCACCATGTTGTCACATTGCTTTCAGCTTCAATACTCCCTGCCACTTGTCTCTCAAGAAAGTTTTGCTTGTAATGGAAATACGTGCATGTTTACCTCAGTTTGAACATATGTGTATGTGAAGGAAAGAAGATTCCATTCTGTTGATCTTGGCTTATGATGATTATTTAGCTCTTTTATTTCCCAGAGTCCACTTCTGCCTTCTAGGAAGCATTTCATTAAAAAGGACAATTTAACATATCAAAAGCAGGTACCCTGAAGTCGTTGCTGGCGATTTTGTATACACAGTAAGGATAACATACATTTTATCAACTTTTTAAGATATGTTTATAGTATAATGTAATCAAATGGATCAACATTCAAGGGCAAAATATTACTGTGATTAATCTGTGATCAGAGAAAGTTTATTATTAAATGATAATCCTTAAAACGCATTTGCTTTTGACATATTTATGAGCAAGGACAGGCCAGGAATAGAGCTAAGAAGGAGAAGAAAAGAGTAAGAAAATTGACTGTATTCACAGGATGTTAGGAAAATATTTTAAGCTAATAAACCAAGTGTGAAAATAATTGAAGTCTAGGGGATGCCTATTCATTTTAAAACCAGGGAGGGCATAATAGGACAAGTGTTGGAAGGAACCTTAAAGGGCACCTAGAAAGGAAGAAAGGAAGGAAGGAAGGAAGGAAGGAAGGAAGGAAGGAAGGAAGGAAGGAAGGATGGAAGAAGAGAAGGAAGGAAGGAAGAGGCTTTGACTATGACCACTCAGTGAGTAGTACATTTCACTTTGTGATCCAATGTGTATGTGTAGACACTCACAGAAACACACACACAGACAACTGAAACATGTTTCAAGAAACAATAATTGTCCTTTCTATATGCAAAGTACTTTTAACTATTACTTTCTAATTCATTCTATTTCACCTAATAAAGAACAAAATCAACAATTTTCTTATTTCACAAATGAGGAAACTATCACAGACAGACTGCATTGTTTTCCCGAGGAGAAGCGGACTGCTATAATATAATACTTGCATACCTCTGATCGCTTAATTCTCAGGACAATATAGTTCCTGTTACAGTTCAAGGAAAATAATTCAAGATTAAAATTTTAAAAGCCAAGATTTAGTGATGGTTTTTTCATTTTCAGTCTTGTGAGAATTTTACTAGAAGAGAAAAACAAAAATAAACAAAAATATGCTGCTTTGTGACCTTAAACAAACCATTTAAGCTGTTCTCTGCTTTATAGGTTTCTACATGCCCATCTCACAGTACTTCAACCACTGATGACTACTGTACTTGTTGCTCTAGGTTTTAAATGGCATGGCTTATGCTTTATTAACTACATATGCTGCTACCAATTACATCTTTGATTCTTATAATTTGATTTTCTTATCAATAGATGCATGCCTCATCATTAAATTTGATATGAGGAACTGATATGATCAAACAATCAATAATATTATACTTTATATGTATGTATCACTAACTTATTGATCCACCAATAGCCATGCAAATGGTGCAGATAGTTTTTGTTGTTCACTTATTCGGTGATTGCCCAAGTTCTCATATGCAATATATAGTAGAGCTAGGACTGAATTAGGCCTTCTAAGTTCTAAACTAGTGCTCTTCCATAATATAGGTAAAGTATGGATATAGCATAACAGAGTTGGAGGCACTTCGAGTTAAGTTTTATGTTGAAATCACTCTCTCCTGACTGGGGAGTATGTTATAGCTGATGTTCCCCTTTTACAAAGCTTATGGTAATTTCTCAGTGAATAAAGAATATTTTTATCTGTGATACAAACTGAAAAACAAACAACTAAGTGTCAAATTGTTCTCTGAATGCAGGGCATCTCACTTCTTATAGATTAGAATGCATTTTCAATAAAATTTGTTTACTGATTGTAAGGCAACACTTAATTCTGCACTGATTTTCAGAGGCACATTGTCTATGAATTAGGTCACATTGACAGTTTGAATGAATTATCTTGAGTGAGCATCCAAGACAGCTAGTCAAAACAGAAGTTCACGACTTCCAACAGCACTCTAGCTGTACTGACATCTGGTTTCTTCCCCATTCTCATTTCCCACTTCTCCACCGTCAGAGACAGCAGTGCCACTGCTGGGATGGCTGCTGTGCAAAGCTCTGTAGCTTTAGAAGAATATAAGGACAGGGAAGAGACAAGCTGAGATGATCTAAGAGATCTACACCCAGGGACATGCTCCCAGGCAGGGAAAATTTGCTCATATATGGAGGTCTGCTTATAGAAACCAGCTGTCTCAGTTTGCCTGAAACTGAGAGGTTTCCCTAGACATGGGACTTGCAGTGCTAAAACTGGGACAGTCCCAGGCACACTGGGATATGTTATTATCTAAGGTCCTATTCCCAAACATAGATATCTAAAACTGTTTAGAATATTTAATTTGGCTTTGTCCCACTCCTGATAATTCAAAAAACTTAAAATTAGTTTGATTTAACAAGAAAAATAAACAAGCAAACAAACATTAAGTCCAAGGGATTAAAAATGAATTTGTTTAAACTTATGTTTCTGTCCCTAAAAGGCATCTGTTAAAAGCACAAAAGGAGTTCAGAGTTGGATGTGGGGATGGATCAAAATTGAAGTAATTGGAGTTATGGGTACATCATAGCTTTACTCACTTTTTAAAGGAGAAGTATGGGGGCTAAGTGAGAAAATAAGGCAGGAAAAATCATTGGACACTTGAGAAGAGAGCAAACAAGAACTTAGGAAAGAGGTAAAAAAGATATTTAAAAAATAATCACAGCCTATTTTTAAAAATTCCCATGGGCCAATCATCTACCTAAAATCTGTAAGGAAACATTCTCTAGAGCTCACATGAACCGCCCCTGTTGTATGTGCAGCCTACTTTTCCACCTCTGTTATTTGCCCACGAATCCCAGCTCTGAGAACCCTGAACTGAGGCTAGTAGCATATATGTCACACACTGTTCAAGCCCCTGGGAATTTAGCAATTTAGACACAAAATCCTTCCCTTATGGAGCTTATAATCTAGGGTGAAGAGGAGACAGACAATCTATGAAGCAAATTGTCTAAGTTTATAGTACATTAGATCCTTATAAATGCCTTAGAGAAAGATAAAGCAAGGAAAGGGGTTTTTCATATTCATGAAGATCTCACCAAGGAGTCGCAATTTAGAAGTAATACATACACGGAATGCTTTAGAAATTGAAACATGTTAGATTATATTATTTTGGAGATTTAATTTTTGTAGAGCCAGTAGATAACTACAAAGGAAAGCATTGCTTCTATGTCAATAAATAATGAGGGAAGAACACTGAACACAACTGAAAAATTTAGAGGCTGACACAAGGATCAAGCTTTCATATAGTTGCAAGACTATATTACTGACGTTTTATTTCATTTTCATTTGTTCGTTTGGAATTGACCAGGGAAATACTAAAATCTGCTTCTTGCCTGCACCGCAGGCACTGTATTTTTATAAAGAAAAGTCTGAGTAAGCCAGAGCACAGCACGTAAACTAGGGTTTCTCTAGACACAATTCATCTCATACTTTTGTTTCAGCAGAAACTAGACATCCTTCAACCCAAGTTATAGAAGCTTGCAGCCTGAGGCACTGAACTGCATTGGACATAAAACCTTCATTCAAAAATAACTTATTTAAACATTCTGTTATAGCTGCACAGAATTTATCTGTCAAAGAGGTTAGGAGGTCCCACATCAGTAACTCCTGGTTTTTCTACACACTCCATAAACCACTGACAAATATAGTATTTTAACTGTTGAAGGCAGCATCTGTTTTTCAGAAATGTGATACTATAATGATACCTTCCTTTCACATTATACAGTGTTCTTTTTGAGTAAGAGAGGCACTCTAAGTACTTCTTGGCATTTAAGGTAGATTTTTATTTTACTAAATTTAATAGATATTGATATTTACAACAGGTATTATAGCACAAGAGCTTCTATTACCTGAAGTAAGGGCAGCGTTTTAAGAATGCCTAGAACAATTGCTTTTCCTGAAATGTTTTGGCTACTGATTGTTCTGAGTGGATGACAAAGATAAGGAAGCAGATCTGAGATTGTATCACAAATATCCATGTGATGTGAATAATAAGAAAATATTACACTAGCTTGTTACATTTGCTAATGATTAATTAACTTTTTGTAACCATCAAATGAAGTATACTGACCATAGAATCTTCTCATTTCTGGAAACCAACAGTGACTTCTCAAAGACCAGATAATTGTGCTTCCTTCCTCACGAACATCAATCCACAAGGCTCTGTCTATTTGGAGACCCTACATCAAAGACTGATATAAATTTGAGAGCTACAGAATGCTTTGCGTCAAAAGTGTATATGTTGGCCTTTCACCTGATTTTATTTAGAGGTCCTATTGTCATTTAGAGCTGATAAGAGTTGTGGCACATGAAAAAACCCCTCTGTGGTTGCCTGAGATTAGGTTCTCACTGCTGTATTAAAGCACTCAATAAAATTATTATATCTGCATGACCATTAGTTCTCTACAAAATGTTGACCTGGGAAGTGCCTGGTTATCAGTTTCAACTATTAGTCAAGACAACAAAAAGAAAAGATCTAAGCTTGAAGAAGCTCAATGACTGAAATTGATTTGATTTATGATAAATGATCTCCTTCCAGTGAATGCTTTTGACTTCTTAATGACTTTTTTTCTTTTCAAAAAGTAGGAAGCAGTCACTGTTGTTGAAGTTCACATATACTTATTGTTTTCATGTACTGGTTGCCCATTACCATGATTACTTCATTATCACTGTCTCTACATACCTCTCTCTTTCTTTCTGTTTCTTCTTTTCATTTATCAACTTAGGTTTTCTTTGTTGTAAAGGATCACTTCCCATAGTTTTTATTTGCATATGACAATTTTCCATTTCATCAACTCTTCAACATGGCTGACAATCAGCTATATATAATTTTTCTTCCTTCCTTCCTTCCTTCCTTCCTTCCTTCCTTCCTTCCTTCCTTCCTTTCTCTCTCTCTCTCTCTCTTTCTCTCTCTTTCTTTCTTCCTTTTTTAAAGTGGTTAAGGGGCCAGCTGCTAGGGTACACAAGGTTCTGAGGAAACAGATTTTGGTTATGAACCATCTACAAGAAATTTTTATGAAATTTTACCAAAAACTGCATGATTCTTTCTGCAATTACAAAACTAAATATTTTCTGTAGCTTCATAGCTGAATATTTTTAATTGGGTTTTCAGCAAGGCCTCTTTTATCACTTCCAATTGTACATTTACCTGCTTTTTACTCTCACTTTATCTTTGCCTCTATTTTAAAACATTCTATAAAATAATAATAATAATAATCCTGATTTATTTTTGGTATTCTCTTATGAAAGAAGCCCAGGCAAATAGCAATAATATATATCAATTGGACATTATTGGTTTCATAAAAAACAAATTAAATGAGAGTTCTTGGCTAAATTGACATAGTTGTGCCTCTGGCTATTCTTACAATATTATTTTTGTGGGGGTGAACTTATAATCATAACTTTTCACAAATCTTAAATGAGTGTTTAACAAGCAATATTTTCTATCTGTAGTAGTTAAATCTTACTTAAACCAAATCTCATAATTTTATTATAATGTTCAAAAACCTATAGGTAAGCAGAAAGGGAATAAGATAGAAAGACCAAGGTCTCCATCTGTGCAAAATCTGTCATTGACTAGCAAAGTGAACTGAAGTTAAGTCAGTTAATCAGTCTTTATTTCTCCCACTATTGAATAAAGGTAGTAATTGAAAAGTTGCTAACATTCTACAAACCTATCCTGAAAGTCTAGGGAGAAACTGCTCTGAGCATGAATAAGTGGCTGTAGTGCATTGTCCAATGTTAGAATGGAATATCGGATTCTTCATGCAGGTCCTCATTTCCCCTAGACATAAGCTACATTTAGCAAAAAACTAAACAATGATAGATATGGAATTTTTAAAGGATATTTAGGAGTAGTTACAGTCTGTAATGCCATGAGCCATGATCAATGAGATCAATGGAGAATGTACTGGATCTGACAACTAAGTTCATAAACTCATCCTAGAAAAAGTGCTACATACCCCATTGCTAAATATCATTACAGTACTCCTTTTGGGAAGTTATGCACCAATGGTAGTGCCTAGTCCATTCTTCAAAGCAATTTTGGAACTCTTTTTATGAAATGGCCATCAGAGCTTCATCATATGACACTTGATGTCCTGAATGTCATCAAAATGTCTTCCTTTCAATATTTCCTTTATATTTGGGTAAAGAAAAAAAAGTTACTGGGGGTCAGATCAGGTAAGTAGAGAGGGTGTTTCAATACAGTTATTTGTGTACTGGCTAAAAACTCCCTCACAGACAGTGCCCTGTGAGCTGGTAAAGTCATGATGTAAGAACCATGAGTTGTTGGCAAAAAGTTCAGGTAGTTTTTATCTAATTTTTTCAGGCAGCCTTTTCAGCACTTCCAAATAGTAAACTTGGTTGACTATTTGTCCAGTTGGTACAAATTCATAATGAACAAACAATCCCTCTGGTATCAAAAAGAGCAGCATTGTTAGGACCTTTGATTTGGACTGACAAAATTTTTTGGTCATGAATTGGATTATTTCCATTGTATACTTTGGTGCTTTGTCTCAGTATCGTATTGGTTTACCCCTATTTTATCACCAGTGGTAACACAGCCCAAAATATTGTCTTGCCTCTCCAAAAGGTCTTGGCAAACTTTGACTCTCCTTTGCTTTTGTTCATCAGTGAGCTCCTTTGGGATCATTTTTACACACACCTTTCTCATGCCAAGATTTTCAGTTAAGGTTTTCCTAACTTCTTCTCTATTGATGTTTAGTTGGTCTGCTATGATTGTCATAGTCAGTGGAAGATTTTGCTGTACAATTTGACAAATTTTTGCAATGTTTTCATCAGTTCTGTTCATTACTGGACTCCCTGACCTCTCTTTATCAGTGATGCTTTCTCTTGCCTCAAAAAACATTTAATCCATTTGTACACTGTTGTTTTCTTCATGGCATTATCCTCATAAACTTGAACTAACATGTTCCTGATTTCACTTCAACTCTTGCCAAGCTTAACAAGAAATTTAATATTTGTTCATTGCTCTAATTCAAGCTTCAACATTCTCATGATGGCATACAAAAACACGCAGCAACAATAATGAATGCCACCCAGCAAGACACCACCACATGTCAACATGAACACAGCTATTATGAAACCTTACCAAGTTGTTTGTACAGTGCTGCCAATGTACGTGCATGGTGGCAAGTTTGCGAATTTGTCAGACTATAGGTGGAGATAGAGGAAAAGCATTGAAAATAGGTAAAAAGAGAGAACAAAAGACAGCTATGTTATATAAAATATTAAGAAACACAATAGGGGTCTGAAGAATGGAGTGCAAGCATGTTTAGTGGATAAGGGTGACTGACAGTGAAAAATAAAAGTTTAAGATATGGCATATTATGACATTTTGTTCCTAATAATCAATATAATGACAATTGACAACTATAATCTCTAAAAAATGATGTTTCATCAATGATGTTCATAGCAATAATTAAAAATAAATGAGAAATTAATTTATTGATTTCTGTCTTTTTTGATTACTTTTTACTTTTTAAATGTAAAAAGTAAGCCAAAGAAGATTTTTCAATTGAAATATACAGTAAAATGTTTTTGGTGAGTAATTAAATTTTTAAAATTGATAGTTGTTTTTAAATTCAGGTTAAGATAATAGTTTAAATGTTCTCCAATAATATTATGTTGGCTAATAGAACCTAAATGCTATTGAGTAGAATAGTTTAAATTATTACAAAGAAAATAATATTTATTATGTCTTGAAGTAAGCTATAGTCAAATAGGATGTCTATAAGCCACTTGATGTTACGACACCCATATAGGAGAATAGCCAGTAATCGATGACATGAACATAAAATTCGATAAAATGTCTTCCTTTAGTAGACATACTCACACTAGTTACTGATTTAGAATCTAAACGTTTTAAAATTTTGATGTGACAAGTACGTGAAAAAGAAAAATTTTAGAAATTTTAAAATATACTTTTACATTTACTATATTTTTTGAACCAAACATTTTTTGGTTTATGGTACAGAAGGCAAATAAAATTATGCAAACACACTAGTATGGCAGGAATGCATCACCAAATGGGTATTAACACTACTGAGAAAAAATATATTTTAAAAAATGAATGCATGACAGATATAGAGAAAAATGCTTGATTCATTTTATTATCAAAAGTTTACAATTATATACAGCAATTTATTGAGAACCTACTACATGCTCAGTATTGAGCTGGACTATGTAGAGTATTAAAGAAATATTATGTAGATTGATTTAATAAAGTTTTGAGTTGGAGAATTAAGTTCAACACAAAAATAGAAATTAGAGAACAGTATAGACCTTTGCATAATGAAGTAATGACCTGGGAAGGAGCACTTGACCCTGAGAACAGAAATTCCTGCTTTGAGCTTCAGTGTACATGCCACCATTTAACACTTGTCAGCCACTAGGGAAAGAAACTGGGCAGAAGCTTTCTTGATGTCCCTTTCTCCTAATAAGATTTACAATAACTATACAAGCTAAGTTTTTCATAGTATTTACTTAATTCCTGATAATATTTGACACATTATTTATAATATTTCAGTGAATTCCCTTAAAAGAGTGAGGGGTTAGGGAATTTTAGATGAAAAAAACTGAGAAAATAAATAACCTTTTTTGTTTGTTTGTTTACACAGTTGGCAAATGGTGGCTTTGAGATTAAACCATGTAGTTTATTCTAGAGCCTGTAATTTTAGCTATGACCTCTTTCATTCCAATGCTCTTCTGAGTTTGTAAAGCTTTAAAATATATTTTGGAGTTTTTGGTGTAAAGTCCTTTGACTGCAAGATAGAACATTTGGTTTACTTCACTAATAGAAATATCTCTTAACAATGGGATAGCTTCTTTTTGGTATTTCTTCTGCTGTTGAGTTTTAGCATTGTTATCTGTGATTGTATAAACCAAGTTGGGTGAAGAGATACTCATCATGTTTATTCCAAATAAGAGTGCATAACTGATTACTATTGTAATGTAGAAGTAGACAGGCAACATTAGACATTTATTATAAGTTTTTGACATAATTTTTACTATAATTATCTTTTATGAATACCCAGTATTGAAATACTTTAAAAAATGTAAATCGAACTTCTCTTAGACTAAATTCCATTAATATTGCAAAGTTCTCAAATATTAGGTATTAATGAACAGAATAAATATAATACTGCACTACACACACACACACACACACACACACACACACACACACACGAGGGTTGTCTTGAAAGTATCCAGCCACGTAATACAAAAAGTAGAGGGATTTATGCCTGGATTTTTTCTGGATGGCCCATTTGCAGAATGTGTGTGTGTGTGTGTGTGTGTGTGTAAACTTTTTTTACCCCCCTGCAAATGTAGCTGCCATGTAATGGTACACTAAAGGATTAAAAAGCAATTGAGGGAATGTGCAATGTTATTTCACAGGATACCTCGTAATACTGCCCAAATGGAGACTGTAACTTAACAAACTAAGAAATCCCACCAAAAGGCATTTATCCCACCGTGCCTCTCTTCTGTGCCATCAACACCCACTGCCACCATGAAAGCCAACACCTATCATATCGACACCTATCATATCGATATGTATCAGAATGATTGAGAATAATGCTAAGGCAATGATCCCTAGAGTACATAAAAAGAAACCAACAGCTTTGTGTGATCAGGCATAAGCATTCTGAAGCAAAACTGGCTAGATGGAATGATGGACCAGGGGCAGACAGAGAAGGATAGCAACTGGACAAGGTCTCAGTTTCCCTGGTTAACAATTACCTCTTATTTCTCACTGAAAAGAAATTGGAGACTGCTATCATCTATTATGCCACATTTGTAAATATTAATATGTTCAGCACATTGTATATGGCTTTTTGTACAACATGTGAGCTCAGTCATTCTGGCTACATTTTTTTTTTTTGCCATCTTTGAGAGTATTTAAATACTCCTTCAAGTGTTATTATGAAGATAGATCTATGGTATTTATATAGATATTAATAATATAAATATACCAGAAGCTGAGAGAGAGAGAGAGCAAATGAGCCCAACTAGGATACACTCTTTGATTGTTACACTTATTAAGATTTGGGGGAACCAGAGTAGTGGGTAGGACCCAGTACCATCTCTTTCTGAGTGTGCTGCATTTAATACAGATGACACAAGTTCTGAGGAGAAAGTGGAATCCTAGAGAAAAACTTTTAGAAGAGACCAATTTTCAAGGCAAGTTTTGATTGGAACTTTGGACTCTATTTTGCTGTCCACATGCGTTTATTGGCCCTAAATGGTGCTGTTTCCTAAATGTATTCAGTATACAAGTATATAGCTACTTTGCTTTGACACATCAATCTTAAAAAACTCAAAGATGTATAAAGCTGGAATCAATAAGGAGCAATATTAAGTTGTAACACATAATTAGAAAATGTTAGATTTGGAGGGCCATTTGGGACTTAGTAAAACTTAATAAGTGTCTTTCTTTAATCTAATTTCTTTTATCTCCATAATTACATATACACACAAGGATACCCTACCTTATATGCAATATTAGGTACAGCAGAAATTAAGAGATTGTCACCTTATACTGGAGAGCATTATGAGTTCATAAGAGATTTCTTGATTTTTTTTTTATCTTTTAACTAAAAGCTAAAAGTAATTTTTGAAAGCTAATGCAGTAAAATATTTTTATTTATGAGGCCTCCTGGACAAGATGGCGACTAGAGAGGAGTTCTCTAAAGCCTCTCCCAGAAAACACAATTGAACGACTACCCAGGAGCCAAGAAACAGGACCCTAGGTGACAAAAAGTGGCAGCGGAGATATCCACTCATTGCAAGTAAACACCTAAAGGTTGGAGAGAAGGGGGCGAGCGGGAGAGAGGGAAGGGAGCAAAGACGGATCGCAACAGGACCCGATCGCGGCTGACTGCAGAGCAGAGGCCAAGAGGAAATGAGAGGAAAAGCCCTAGCAAAGTGGCAGAACAGTGGGAGTCTGTTGGGGAACTAGGCTGGGGAGCTGGAATTTGGAGCAGTGAGTTGGGGACAGACCTTGGGAGCCAGCCTCTGGAACTCTTGAGTGGTAGCAGGGCTGAGCGAGGACTCTGATCTCTGAAGAGACGACATCTTGGCTCTAGGCTCCCTTGGGACCCACACAGCAGGCGTGCATGGCTCCTGCGCGCAGCTGCGGCTCCCCGCCCAGCCCGCTGCAGAGGCAGGCCGGCTGCCTTCCTACTGCGGGGTCAGACCCACAGCTTCAGACTTGTGCATGCACCTGCTCGCGTGCCCCTGGGTCCTAAGATTAGTGAGAGCCCGCAGACTCTGCCCCAACATTTGGCAGCAGAAGCAGGCCTGGGAAGCATTCGCCCCAGCCAGCAGGAGCAGCCTTGGCCCACATCACCCAACTTCCCCAGCAGAGGGCAGAAGGTGGACCTGCCCCACTGTGCCTTTTGTTGGCCTCTCCCCTTTCCTACAACCTCCCCAACCAAATAACTAACCACAGGAAGCAGAGGGACCATGATAGATGTGCACCGCCTCCAAACGTAGCAGGAGACCAGAAATAAGAAATAAACAACCCTTCTCTCTCCCAAAACTTGCCGCTCCCTCAGTGTCACCTCATGTCTGCCCTACAGCAAGACAC
>PVJL010018904.1:0-14973 GCA_004026885.1 Lyroderma lyra | reverse complement strand
GGGGGGGGGGCAGTGCATGGCCTCAGCTGGTTCTGTCTTTTCTACCATCGCTTCTAGAAACATTCCCACTGTCCGTCTGCAGTTAGCAAATCCCAAGGTGATGGTGGTGTGGGTGGTATTGGTGCCGTGGGTGCGCGCGGACCTGGGGCCAGAGCAGTCAGCAGTTTCCCCCTCTGCACAGTCGTTGTTGCCCTCTCCCGGGGCCGGGTTTCGGGGAGATGACATGCGTGAGTGTCTCCACGGCCACGCTCCACACTCATTTTATTGTCTTCCTTCCTGGCCTCTCTGACCTGTGCGCATTTAACTGGCATGGCTAAGACCTCCTGCCATTACTTCCATGAGCTCCCCAGGGGGTCAGCACAGCACCAGGCACTCAATTCCCAGAGAACTGACTCATACCACTGAACTATAAAGTTTTACCCTGAGCAACTGCCAAGATTTCTCCACCTAAGCAAACTACCCCTGTCACAAAAACCAGATACATTGTTTCTACTTCCATTTACTCATTAATGGCTCATTTAACAAGCACTTGTGTACTATGTGTCAGACAAGGCATTACATAGTATCACTCTCCGAATTATAATCTACCTACCTACAGCTTAGCCACTCGGATGATCACCGATTTAAAAGGATACAGTGGAAGGTACAAACATAGGCAACTCATGAAAGGTAACATTTCTAAGATTTCAAATCTACTTAGGTATTTCTTTTAAAAAGGATGACATTAATTAACTAAGCAAACATTAAGTCCATTGAGCCAGATGCCTCTTTAGGAGATGACAATTTCAAAGGTCTCCTACGAAACCCAGTTCTTCTGGGAAGACAAGGCCTGGTAGCAGGTCTCGGGCGTGACGACAACCTGGCTATCTAGTCTGAGGTGCCGCTGGCTGATTATAAACGCCTAAGTTACTTAGAATTCTGCTCCAGCACCCTTGTTCTCTCCTACCTGAAACCTCCTGTGATCAGCACCCCATGTTTAACTCCACGCAGACCCTGGTACAGTGGGGATTGGATGTATTAGCAATGCTGATTGCCACATGACAGAAACTTTGTTTAAACAGACTTTCCGTAGTCTTCAGGTGTTCACAAAGTAAAGGCTCGGGAATCCCAAGAGCTGTGTGGAACAGGGGGGGTCACAGGTTTGCTGTTCTTATACGCTCCCGGAGCTACAGAAAAATGGCTTTTGCAGCAGAGAATAAGAACCAACCGTGCAACACTAACTCAGTCAAATAAATCCAAATGCAGTTCTCGTTTAAAACAATGGACCTGTGATAATGAAGAAAAATTACGGAAATCTAAACGACGGGAGGCAGGCTGTAAAGAGCCTGCTGAAAAAACAAGAAAAGTCAAATCATACAGAAATAAAGGTGCCATCAAAACACTTCTGGTTAATATCACAAGGTTTTAAAATAAAATTTTAAAATGCCAGGGTAATAGAGCAATTTTGAAAAGCAAGGAATATTCAGACATGTTGATGGCTCAGGAAAACAAATTTTTTTTTTTTAATTTTAAAATAATTCAATGTCAAAGTAAAATCTGGTTGTTAGTGGTATTAGGTCCCAAATAAATTCTATTAGGAATATGTGTGCTGTTTTATTTACGTTAGTGTAAGTTAAACATAAAAAGTCAAATTGTAAGTTTCACATGGGTCCAACTTCCATTAAAAAATTAATCAGCAGAACTAGAAAAAGTTTTGTTTTTATTTCTTCATTCTCTTTCCTCAATCATTTGCTTTAGTATTTTTATCCGTAGAACAAAAATTTTAAAAAATTAATCAGCATACAAAGCTCTGGAACTGAGATTATAGAAAAACATAAAACACTAAGAGAACTTTATGTTAAAAAGAAAGCACAACTTGGAAGAGAAACTAAGTCACATTTACAGTCTTAAAATTCAACCATCACAACCACGTTTCACAGCATACAGCCCAACAATGACACCGAGACAACAGCCCCAACACTCAGAGCAGGGCTGGCAGCCCTCGTGCACACTGGTGGAGGGAGCATGCCACCTCGTTGGCCTCTGCCACGGACACACAGAAGCCACAGACAGCGTGGGAGCCGTGGGTGTGGCTGTGCCCCAATGAAACGCTATGGAAATGTGCTGCCTGGGGCTTTGTCCGGGCCTGCTGACCTCTGATCTAGAAGGTTAAGGAATCAGCAGCATGCATTTTTCCAAAGACAGTCACTTCATCTTGTAAAAGACCTTTGGCTTTCGTAAATGTCAGTGCTTCACCTGTGACATGGTGACAGTATGCATTCCTTCCACCTGATCCCAAACACTATGTGTTTAGAGCAGATGTAATGTCGACGGCTCAGAGATGAGACAGAATCTGATCTACCCCGAATTGTGAAATGGGTAACTTATCTAGACGAAGAAAGGAGCGTTCACTTCTTAAACGGCAAGAACATTTCACTGCACTGCAACTTCGGGGTTACAGGCGGGCCCAGAAGTCAATTTAAATGGTGAGGAGCACCTCAGGAAGCTTTAGCCCAACACCAGGAAAGACACGTTTGAAGATCGCTTCAGAGGCTCCCAGGACAGGGCTGTGCAGAGTGGCTGTTCTGCCTGCAAAGTCCTGAGTCGGACCGACGTCTATATGAGTTTGCCCCTGGGCGAAGGGGGTGGGGAACCCCAGTGTAGCCACCCCAGGCAGGCAGGCAGCATTCTGTCATACCCTTAACTGCTACAGTTACTTCACACGGGTCCAGAGGTTTGTTAACAAAGGAAAAACCCACGGCGTCCCCAGTAACAGATGCCGGTCCTCTAACATTGAGTCGCTGCTCATTGTTCCAAACGCTGGGACGGCTTCTAAACTTAAAGTTCTCCTTCCCCTCCAACCAGAAACCCTTGGACACAGGGACCCCCGTTCCTGCGCCAGACCTGTGTTGTCGTCGTACTGGCACTCAGGGAATGGCCGCTCTGCGGGGCCTACCCAAGCAGCCAAGGCCACCTGCCCGTCCCACACGAGGCCAGACTCCTCGGCAGCACTGCTTTTTTTCTTATAATTCTAAGTCCCCAGAGTGGATCCAGAAAAGCATACGTTTAAAATCTTTAACTTTATGTAAATATTATTTTAAAATTCTGTGGTAAGTATATGTCTAGATCCTACCAAGCCCAACCTGAATGCCTTGTGCTATTTCCTGTTTAGTGGGAACTGACCCCTCTGGTGTCCTTCCATGGGACATCTGTCACGATTCCAGCTGTGGGGGGGACATGAAGAAGCAGGTTAGCACGAGGGCCATTCACCTGCCAAGCGCAAATTGCTGTGGGTACACACACATACTGTCAGTCCAGAAACAGAGACTCCAGCCTGAGTTTCTAGCATTCAGGTAATTTCCTGTCACCTGGACCAAAGAGAGATGAAAAAACTGGACCCGGCGCAGGTGACGGAAGTCTGAATTCACTGTGCGTGACTACTAACAAGTTGTTTCCTGGTTTTTAGCTACCTTTCCCTAAGGAACACCGCTCTCACGCCCTGTGTCACAGCGGTGTCAGTGACCGTGGCCTGAAGCCCCGACCATCGCGCACGCAGCGCACGGCCCAGCAGGGCCACCGGGCCGCCCTGCGCTCACCTCTCTGTCTGGAAGGTTCCTCCTCCTCCGTGGGCTCCGACGGGTCATAGTAGTCGCTGCCGTACGTGAACCCCACCGCGCTGTAGTCCCCGCCCTCTGCCAGTGCCTCGCTCAGGCGCTTGTATTCTTCCTCTTGAACAAAAACGAGAATTCCATGAACAAGAACGGAAGTTTACGGAGGACAATTTACACATCTCTAAAGTTGTAGCTATCAGTAAGGCATCCAACACACGTTTCTCAACCTCTTTTTGAGGCTTTTAAAAATCGACACTTCACATCTACCAATGTGTACTTCTGTCCGTACACGTTTACCACAGACAGCAGAACACACATCTTTTGTGGGAAATGTCTTCCTGCTGAGAAATGTGGGGATTAAGAACTGCATTAAAGATCGTTAAGGCAAAGACAAGAACATCGATTTTAGTGTATACGATACTGTTAAGGAAGAACAGTTAAAGAGTTTGGTTTTTGTTTTTTCAAATCCCAGTCTGCCCTCAAAAGCTGGGAAAACTCTTTGCAGCTCTATAAAAACTATCCTGAGGTCCTCTCAGAACGCAAAGACTCCTGTTTTTCCAATCCACTGGGTACTGTCAAGATAATATCAGAAAGAGTGAGTATAAAAAAATGAATGGGAGTAAATTTTTAAATACTTAAAAAATTTTAAAACGTTTGTTGCTTAAGTAAGTTTTCCTTGAGCAGTACCTTGCCTTGCCTCCTCCTCAAGCAAGTCCGTATGCAAGGCTAAATACCTCTCTTCATCACACAGGGCCTCTATTCGTGCCTCCTCCTCAGAGAGCTGGTAGTCTCTGTTCCACGTGGAGTACTCGGCATCGTACTCAGAAAGGTCATGCAGGTGACCGCGCCCGTCATACCTGCAATGTGAAGACGCTGGTCAGTGCCGGGGAGGTGACGCCTCAGCTGGTGTCTGTGTGTCATGTTCGACAGACATACTTACCAATTAGAATAAAGAAATAAAAGTAGGGAGACAGACATAAAACACGCTTCCGATTTATATTTAATTTGGCTAGTCGTTATTGTACCTACTTTTAAACTCAAGTTACTTTAACAAAGTCTACATTTCTTGTCTACAACGTGATAAAACTTACAATTAAAGGTAAACGATCCTTTAACATCATCGCTGCTGGCACCCAGCTCCCTGGCATTCTTACCGTTTATGCTTTGGTCAACTACACAATGCCATTTGCAAAAAAAAAAGTTTTCTGAAAAGTCAAATATCATAGCTTACATTCACACAAACCGAATACATAAATACCTATCCGTAAGAACCAAATGGTCGAAATTTCCTCGCTTCTGTCGGCTAGTCCCGAACTCTCAGGAGAGATCTTCACCAAAGACACTTGCGTCCATTGGAGGTAAGATCGTGGCTAGGCTCGCCCCCTAGCCACTTGGCTGAGGAGATAAGTGCTGGGTTATGTGATAGAGAGACACACATACACAGGAACAGCGACATATACGTGCAGTTTAAGGAGGTTCATCGGAGACAGAGCAAAACTATTAGAAGGTGCCGTGTTTTCCTCTAAACTTTACAGCCCCAGGAAATAACATCCATGGAGACAACGCCACGTGCATCGCATGGACCAACAGGCACCTTAGCCAAATCTAGAAGAGCACTTTCTGCTCTGCTTTACCATGAAACGACTCAATGAAGATGCTGTCAACGTGCAAGTTCGCGAATTTACTCAGAACACCCTCATTTACTGTTGCAAAAACAAATGCAGAGAGACAAACAAAAGTCTGCCTAATTTTTTAATACTGACTTTTGTAATGAGGCAGTTACAAGAAAAAAGGCCCAAAATTCCAGGGTAGCAAAGTCATTGTATTTTATTATTTTACTTTGATGCAAACCTCCTTAATTTACAATGCGGTTCGTTATTTAAAACTGTTACACATGTACATGTGTAGCGTTTGCTCCCCACTAGTTTTGGAAGACTTTACTCAGATCATGCACAGAATGATATGGAAAACTGTATAAAGACCTCAGACTTCACAGTTTCCCAAACTTTCATAATGAACATCACACGTAACACTTGGGAAAAGGAAGCTGCCTGACAACTTCGGTTCAACAGAAACCGGGGCTAAAGGCACAGCATGTCGGAGCAGAGCGTGCAGCCATCAGGCCGGGACCTGATCTGGCAACCCTCCCTTCATGAGTCTTTGTTGTACAGACCTAACTCCAAACGGAAACATCAGGGATGGAAAAAGGCCTGTTTGGTCATTAAGGTGTCCATTCTGGCCAGCTCAGAAGTCATCCCTACAGTCATGTTCCAAGGCTTTGTAGAGTCCAGTCTTAATTGTCTCAACGATGGGCTTCCTTCGGAGAGACCATTCCACAGTTTAATGGCTGGTCCCAGTTAGCTTTTCAGTCCGGCCCCCGACAGAGGTGGAGTTGCCAAACCGGCAGAAAACCAAACCAACAAACTAAAACATCCGAGGAGGGCAGGAGTGGGGACTCAAAACATGACAGAGGAGGGGAGCAAACAACCACATCATGTAACGTCATCCTTCTCAAATCCAACATCTCTGCAAATCCCCAGTCCCGGGACCCCTCTGCCCACAGCGGCAGAACGCCCTGCAGGGCGATTTCCTAAAGCAGGTTTGATTCTGAAAGAAGCGCATCCGTGTGCCCCCCAGTTCCTCCCTTCCGGAGACAGTGAAACCCGCCCTAAGAACACGGCCTCTCAGAGCAAAGCCAGTGTCTGCGCCAAGTCGACTGGCCTCCATCCAATCCGTGGGCACCTTTACCCTCCGCCTCCTCAATCTGTCAAACTCGTCGGACCTCCCGGGTTGGGGGGAGGAGGGGCCGGAGGAACCGAATGTCACGCCGGCAAGGCACGGGCGCCCCGAAGCAGGGAGCGCTGAGGGCGCAGAGGTTCGAAGCTAACGCACGGGGTCCAGGAGGGCGTTTGGGGCCGCCCTGTCCCCACACCGCGCAGTGGGCGCGGCGGGCCCCGGAGGGCGGGTCCCAGAGGCCCCGGGACCGGGCAGCTTCCGCCGCGCGCCGGGGCCAGCTGGGACCCAGCGACCGGGGTGAGCGGGTTCCCCCCCGGCGACAGCCGCCAACGCCAGCCAGTGCCTTAGGGCAGGTTTCACCGCCCTGCTCCTCCCCGACCAGGGGAATGTGGGGGCGGGGCCACAGGGGTCGCCCGGATCCCCGCTGGCTCCAGAAACGCCCCTCTCAGTCCTGGCCGCCAAGTCAACCTCGGACGGAACGACGCGGGCGCGGGAAGGGCAGGGCCGGCGGGTGGGGGTTGGAACCGACCTGTCGATGAGGATCTTGTGGTCCCCCATCCAGGGGATGAGGTGCTGTCCCTGCTCCTGGGCCAGGGCGCGCTCATCGTCCCGGAACAGCTTGCAGGCGTAGCCGAAGACCAGCAGCTCCACTCGGTTCCCCCCGCCGCCGCCGGCTCCGCCGGGCCCGGCCTCCTCCTTCGCGCCACTTTTCCTCTCGGTTTTGGCGCGGCCTCCGCTCGCGCCGTACATGACAGCGTCGCCGGCGTCCAGGCTGGTGCTGTCGTGCGCCGCGCCGATGTCCCCGATGGCTCCGCCTGGCCTAGGCCCTCAGTCACAAGCGCCGCATCCCGGCCCCAACCTCGACACCGCCGCCATAGCGGGCAACAAAATGGAAGAAGCGCCACTTCCGGCGAGAGGCGGCCTCACTTCCGGCAAGCCACCGCCGCAGATTCGCCACCGCCCGGAGCCGTTGGCGCCGCTCGGAAATATTCCTGCCTCCAGCCTGTCGCATCCGGAGGCGCCGCCACGGCGGGAGCTTTCGTGTTGGCGGGGAGAGCGCGTTTTTTAGTGTCGGCTTCGTCGGGCGGCTATCCGCAACCGTGGCGAAAGAGCGGCAACGGATCGCACGGCGCCGCCCCCGGGCCGGGCGGGCGCGGGGCGGAAGGAGGGCGGGCGCTGCGGGTGGGGCCCCATGCGGGGCGGCCCGGGGCTGTGGCGTCGGGAGGGCCGCAGTTCCGGGGCGCTGGGGGGCCGGGGCGCCCTTGTGGCCGGGCTGTGCAGACGGCCCCTGGGCAGGGGGCGGGAGGCGGTGGGGCCGCCGCCGCCGCGGGGGACGCGCAGCATCTTTGTGTCTGTTGGTTCCCGGATGCTCTGGCCGCCCCGGCCTGCGGGCTGCGCGCCTGGGCCACCGCGCTCGCTTTGCACGGCGCCCGCGCTCAGGGAGCAGGGTGAGGCCCAGGGCTCCTGGCCGCACTCCAGGGCCGCTTCCCCCGCTCCGGGGTCTGGGAGAGCGGCCTTCATGCCCCGTGCAGGGGGCTCCGGCGTGGCGTTAGAAGACCCGGCTCCCATTGCTGACTCTGGTTCCCTCAGTGACCTCGTCTGTGAAACGGCCGCAGGACCGTCCTGTCTCCTGTAGGAAGCTGCCGGAGGCCCTAGAGCTGACACGCAGGGACGGGCACTGCTGCGCCCTGACTGGGGCTTTCCTGGGGGGGTTGAAGGAAGGAGTAAGTGCGGTCCGAGGACGTGGGGGGGACGACTGGCCGCCGTGGTGTCGTGGCAGCCGGGGTCGGCGTGGAGAGGGCCGGGCATGAAGGAGAGCGTGTTCAGGGAGGAATGGAGTGGGTGCAGCCCCCGGGGCCGCCCTGCGGCGTGTGGCAGGGAGGCTTGCAGGGCACCAGTGGTCACGAAAGCAATTTAGAGGCTCGTGAGAGCATGAAAACACGAAGGGAAGAGAGACCATCCCAGCTAGCTCTGCATTTGCACACGAAGTTGACAGTTCGTGGGTCAAGTTCTTCCCCAAAGCCTTCCCACACTTCAATTGAGACAGCCTGGGGACAGTTAACATCTTTGTGACATTTACTCTTCCAATCTACTAAGGCACACACCTGTTTAAAAGTCTCAGAGTTTTCTAATTTGCTTCAGAAAGATCTTACACTGTTGTGAGGTTTATTCCTAGTTTTGGGGGTGGGGTTGGGGGTGGGGGGGCACAGTGCCGTTAACCCCTTTCAAATGCCACGTGCAGATTTTTGTTGCTAGGAATACCATTTTTAGTCACTGATTTTTGCTATTCCACTGCCTTGTTCAACTTTATTTATTTCTAGTTGCTCATCCACAGATCAGTTTGGATTTTCAGCCTATACGACCCAATGGCCTGTGAATAACGGAATGATGCCCAATTTACTTCTTCCTTTCCAGTCACTGTTCCTCCTCTTGTCCCTCTTACTGCTCTGTTCACACCTCGGGGGGTGGGGGGACATGCAGGGTGGTTGTGGGCATCCTGGCTTGTCCTGGTCTCAGTGGAACCTGTCCCACCTGCACCTCTGAGTGTGGCGTGAGGTAGATGCTAGGAGAGCATCCTTAATCAGAAAGGACATTCCCGGGTGGTGCGGGTAGTTTGTTACTTTTCTTTAATTATGAAAGGAAGTTGATGGGCATCTACCCCCAAGATTTGAAAGCCTTAGTCCACAAAGATACATGTACCCCAGTGTTCATTGCAGCACTGTTCACGGTGGCCCAGTCATAGAAATGACCAGTGTCCTTTGATAGGCGACTGGATAAAGAAGCTGTGGTCCATACACACAATGGAATGTTACTCAGCCATACGAAAAGGTGAAATACTGCCTTTTGTGTCAACATGCATGGACCTTGAGATCACCACGCTGAGTGAAGTAAGCCAGACAGAAGAAAACCAAGAACCATGACTCCACTCATGTGGAATATAAAACTGAAAGCAACCAGGAAACAAAGACTCATAGACGCTGTCAATAGAGGGTACCAGAGGGGAAGTGGGGAGCGGGGTGGGAGAGGAGGGACAGGGACACAAATATGTGGTTGGTGGAAGGAGAACGGACTCTGGGTGGTGGGCTCGTAAGGCAGCACACAAATGACACATTGTGGGACTGTGCACCTGTGTAGTTCTTACTAGTGTCACCCCAATATATTCAATGATAATAGGAAGTTGAATTTTACTAAATGCCCCTTTTTTCATTGAGATGATTATTTGATTTTTCTCTTTTAATCTATTAGGTGCATTACATTTCTAAAGTTGACGTAGCCTTGCATTTTACAGATAACCCCAATTCGGTCGTGATTGTTTTTTATATACATCATCGGACTTGGTTTGCTCGCAGTTTGTTTAGGGTTTTGTTTTGTTTTTTCGTGTTCACCAAAATGCTCCATAGAAACAAGTGAAGAAGAAAACAAAAGTGAAAAGGAAAGCTGCACAGTGGGAGAAGACACAGTAACACACAAGTGACAGAAATCAACTGTCCAGAACACGTGAGGAGCTCGGAGAAGAGACTCACTTTACCGACGCAGGAAAAGCTTCCCGAGGTGGGAGACCGACCCGAACCGGAGCCTCGTAATTAGTTCCCAGGGAAATGCACGTGAAGGCCGCAGTGGGGTGCCACTGGGACACCGCAGACAGAAGGCTGACACCAGAAAGCACGGATACGCGCTCACAAGCTGTCGGCGTGGAAATCGCTAGGACCACTTTGTTGGTTTGCTTCATTTCTCAGTGTTTATTGAGCTCGTTTATTGGAAAACCATTTTGGAGAGCTCAATATCTAGTGAAGTTCAACATACTGCCCAACACCCAGCCCTTTACCTGTCCAGGGGTTCCCTGTGGGCCCCTCACCACGAGCCCAGATACATTGGCAAGGGATGGGGGGGCTGTGCATGGAGGTCAGGCTCTCAGCACAGGGGGCAGTGGGGAGACATGAGGGGTCCCAGTGCAGTGTGCCCGTGCCCCCAAGACCCCGGGTCTGAGCCCTCTGCTTGAGCAAACGTGCTCCCTGGAACCACACCTGACAGGTGGGCATCTCTGCCAGCCACACCCCCACCTGGTTCCTGGGGTGAGAGGTGGCCCCGAGACGCTGACACCGCAGGTCGTCCTACCTGGGGGACTCGATGCCTGGGACCTGCCACCCCCGGTGAAGCCTTTAGAGCCTGAGAAATGCCATTCCTGCTCCCCTCAGCCATTCGTTAGGGAATCAGAATCACGCGTTTCCTCTTAGAAATTAACATTCGTTTTAACCCTAATAATACGGATTTATGATTGCACTGGAGGGGAAATTAAAGGAATAAATAACCCATAACTCTCTAACGTGTTGTCCTTACAATAGAAACATCCAGCCTGATCTCCGGGCTTCCTGCTGAATTATTTAAATTAACTTTACTCAGGAAATACTCTTATTAACAATTCTAGCATCCTTTTATATTAATATTAAAATTTATACAAAACACATGAATTTAATGTCCTGCGGGAAGGTCAGGAAACTCCAGGAAAAGGAAGCTTTTCGGTAAGTTTGATGGTTCGGCAACGTTCTGACGGGCCGAATCACCCCCGGAAGGCCTGGGAGCCCTGGCGGGCCCAGCACTGGGGGTCGCAGTGCGTCTCCGCCCTGTGAGCACCGGGCCGAGCTGGAGTGCCACAGGGGTCTCGGGGGCTCAGCCCTGCAGAGCCCCTCACCTGGAGCCCTGGCAGGTGCCACAGCGGGCGAAATGCGTGTCCTGCCACAGCCAGCACTGAGTCGCCCGGGGACCAGAAGATGGGGAGTTGTGGGGACCCAGGTGCCCTGCGCTGGTGCAGGAGCAGATCCAGCTCCGCTCCCGGGGCACACGTGCCACCTCGTCCCCAGATGCAGAGAAGTCTCAGGGTGGGAGCCTCTCTCCCAGCTGGCGCGGTGGCCCGAGCAGCCCTGCCTACCGAGTCCTTGGATTTGGACCTCTGCGGGCCGCTCAGATGGGTCCTGACCCGGGAGGTCCTGTCCTCAGAGGTGCTCACCTGAGAGGGGCTCACCCAGAGGGTGTCCACCTGAGGGTGCTCACCCCGGGCCCTCAGAGCCCGTCCGTGACTGTGGGCAAGTGCCCGGACCCGCCGCCGGCGGCCTGAGATGCAGGACAGGGGCGTCTGAGCTCACACCCGTCCTTGTGCACACTGTCCCCCTCCCCCGGCCGTGGGCACTGAGGTGCTTCTGGAGAAAAGCTCGTCCTCAGGTCCTGGGGAGAGGCACTGGGTCCCCCTCTGATGGCCCTGCGCTTGTTCCACAGGCTCGGCCGGGGCCACGGGCCACTCCTACTCAAGGGGCCGTGCACGAGGCCGTAGCCGGGCGATGGTGACAGGCCAGCACATGGCGACGGTCACAGGCCTGCGCACACGGTGACGGCGACAGGCCTGCACACATGACAGTGACAGGCCAGCACACAGTGATGGTGACAGGCCAGCACATGGCGATGGTGACAGGCGAGCACATGGCGATGGTCACAGGCCTGCACACGGTGACAGCAACAGGCCTGCACACATGACAGTGACAGGCCAGCACACAGTGATGGTGACAGGCCAGCGCACATGACAGTGACAGGCCAGCACACAGTGATGGTGACAGGCCAGCGCACATGACAGTGACAGGCCAGCGCACACGGCAACGGTGACAGGCCTGCGCACACGACAGCGACAGGCCAGCGCACATGATGGTGACAGGCCAGCGCACACGGTGACAGTGACAGGCCAGCGCACACGGTGACGGTGACAGGCCAGCGCACAGACACAGCGGCGTGCGTCAGAGCGCACCGTCACACGTGCGCGGGGCCGATGGCAGCCGGAGCTCCCTCGCGGCGCCTGCAGGGAAACCCAGGCTTCTCGCAGGGGTGAGGGGGCCGGTCCCCGCGGAGCCCCCGCAGCTGGGCCGCGACGTGGGGCAGGAGCACGTGCCGCGCCACCTCCCGCGGTCTGGGCTGGGGCCCCTGTGGGGAAAGACAGACGGTCAGTACGTCCCCCCGGGGCACACGCCGAGAGACCCCAGGAACAGCGCCGCCCCCGGCTCCAAATTCAGACGGAACCGCCGCCTGGGCCGGGGGGCGGGGCGCAGCGGGGGTCTCCGGGGACGGGGTGGCTTTTAGGAGGGGTGACCGTTTGCGACAAGCTGATTGCCCCGGTGACAAGGTCCTCCGGGTGGATGGAAGCTGGGGAAGGGGGCGGGGGTCGCGGTGACAATTGAGCTCCCCGGGGGCCTGTCCTGGGCCGCCGCCGTGGGACTTAGAGGGGCCGTGTCCCGCACGGCGCTTTGTCCGGGGGCTTCCGCTCCACGTCATCGAGACAGCAAGGCGGGAGGCTTGGGGTGGCGTGTCGCTGCCGTCACTGACGTGACACGTCTTGTCTGCGCTGGGTCCCCGGGCAGGAAGGGGTCCCGGGCTGGCGCCCCAAGACCCGCGTGGGCGGCTCCGGGGAAGAGAGCGCAGGTCAGGCACCGCCTCGCGGTGAGTGCACGACACCCGCCCGGGACACTCGTGGGGACGGCAGGGCTCAGCGCGGGGAGGAGAAGCAGCCCCTGCCTGAAGAACCTTCCAGAAGCTCGCGCTCGATGGGGTCCCGCCAGGGTTCCCACTCAGGACTCAGGGGCCACAGGCCCCTCTGAGGGCTGGGACCCTACCGTGGGCGGCCGGCCGGGGCCCGGGCCCGTCACTGTGCACGCCGTCCTCGCCAGCTCCAGGGCGGTGCCCTCCTCTGCCACCTGGGTCCCTGTGCCCGGTGCCTTGCGTGGCCTAGTTTTCCCTGAGTTTACAGGAGCGCCCCGAAGCCTGGCAGCTCCTCGCCTGCATTTCGGTTCACGAGGCCCCGTGATCGACGGCTGAGGGCACGTGCGGGCCGCCTGCCCCAGCGAGAGGCAGGTGACGGGGACGGTCCGCGCTGCCACCTACGCACACGGGTGTGTGAGCAGCACGCACACGCGACACCGTGGGCACGCACAGCTCCTCTAAGTGAGACTGTGGGTGACAGCCCCGACATCCGTGCGTCAAAGGACAAAGACGAAACAGTTTAGCAAGGAGCCTGTGTCCTTTGCTCGGGGGCGGCCCGCGGGGATGGGGCCAGCGCCTCCGGTGCCACCTCTTCGGGAGGGAGCTGGGGCAGGAGCGGGTTTGGTGCAGCGTTAGCAGCCGCCCCGGCGGGTGGGGGGCGCACAGCAGACCCTGTTGAGAACGGCCGGGGCCCAAGGACGTGAGTGCACCGGCCCTGCGTTCGGGCCGGCCGGCAGCCCGCGTCGCGCTCCTGGTCACGCGGGGCGTTCGCGGGGACACGTGGCGCCCGGGCAGGGGCGGCTCCGCCTTGGGCCGAGACGTCCACTTCGCCACGCTCAAGGGCAGGACATGGGCCGTGGCCGCTGAGATGGGGTGTTACGTGCACGACAACTCCACCTCGTCCCACGAGCTACTGCGGATTCCGGAGGATGCCACCTCCTCACACAGCCTCGGGGACAAGCGGCTGTTTCTGGGGGGCAGCCCGCGGCACCGGCCCTGAAGTCCTCCCCCCTCCGTCTCTGGGGGACGAGACGGACGTTGTCGAGGTTGGAGGCCACGTGCACTTCCAGGGACCGTCCCTCACGTCACCTCCAAGGGGGGACGGGTGACGCCTGCGAGGGGGTACGGGTGACGCCTGCGAGGGGGGACGGGTGACGCCTGCGAGGGGGGACGGGTGACGCCTGCGAGGGGGGACGGGTGACGACAGGGGGTGTGCACCGGGCCCGCGAGCGAGGCGGAGGCCTTCAGGACCCACGATGGGCCGGATTCGGAGAGGACAGGGCGATGCCCTCCGATGACGGTAACAAAACGATGTGACACGGCTTTCGGCGCCGCCTCCCCGGCGAGGACGCTTCTGTAGAGAAGGAACACGGAGAGCAAGGGGGACAGAAGGCACGGCGGGGACAGGCCGCCTCTGGGCTCCGCCCGAGGAACGAGCTGCCACGGCGACGAGGCGGACGGGCTGCGGGACTCCTCACGAATGGCCTCATCGCCCTTCCGGACTGACCCGGGCCCTGGGGGTGCCCAGGCCTGGGGCTGGCTGGGGGCGGGGTGCGGGCGGAGCTGGGGGGCCCCCGGGCCGGGCAGGGGCTGGCCTGCCGCTCAGTGAGGACGGGGCGCGGGCACACGTCCGGGCTCCCGAAGGAGCAATGGGCACCGTGGCTCTGCCCCCGGGGACAGGACTGCTCTGCCCCCGGGGATGGAAGCCCGGGCTTGCGGACTCAGGGGAGGGGACCCAGAGGCACGGACGCCGTCCCAGGTGGGGGGCAGGGCCGCCTTCAGGGAGCTCCTGCTTCCCGGCCGGGGTCCCCCCCAGCCAGGGTCTCAGGGGGACAGGACGGTGGCCCCGTGGTCTGTGGGGGCCGGGTGGTGGTGGGCCCTCCCTGGCCTGGACCCCGGGGAGGTGGAGGCGGAGCCCCCCTCTCTCGTTTCCGTCCTGCTCTTGTCACCAGCTCCAGGGAGAGGGGCCATGACCCGGGGGACCATCGGTCATGGAGAAAACGCGCAGAGAACGGGAGAATGTGACACGCACTCGCCCCCCCAGCCACGTGCACACTCCGCGGTGGCACCGCCCCAGCCCCCGCCCAGCCGAGGGGGCCCCAGTGGGGGTCAGTGGTGGGGTCAGCGGTGG
>PVJL010018903.1:0-14970 GCA_004026885.1 Lyroderma lyra | reverse complement strand
CTAAACCACACACACAACCCTATCAGACCTGCAACCTGACCAAAAGAGTCCCTGGGCAGATATTACAATGACCAGAAAAGATAACAAAGGGGACCCCAAATAAGACCAGGACAGAGACCAAAGGGAGCCTCCAAACCTTACTGAGCACAGAGATACCCAGAAGAACCCTAACCTGACCAACACTAAGTCCCCAGGCAAATACCCAATCTAGTCAGCACAGAGACCCAAGATGAGCTGCAACCTGATTAGCACAGAGACCCCTGGCCAATCCCGCCCTGAGTGGGAACAGAGACCCCTAACCTCCCTGTAACTTGAATAGCAGAGAGATCAAGGCAGAGACTCAATGTGATTATCACACAGACTCTAGCAGACCTGGAACATGAAAAACAAAGAGACCTCTGCTTACCCCCAACCTGACCAACACAGAGACATCCAGCAGTCCCCCAAACAGTGCAGCAGAGACCACAGGCCGAACTCTAACCTTACTAGCACAGAGACCACAGGCAAAGAGCTCAGTTACCACCACAGAAACCCCAGCAGACCCTTAACGTAACCAGCACAGAGACCTCAGAAAGACACCCAACCTGACCAACACAGAGAGTCCCAGCAGACCTCCCACCTGACCAGCACAGAAACCTCAGGACGATTGCCAATCTAAGCAGCAAGCAGACTCATGGAAGATCGAATATGAACTTTCACTGAGACCCCAGAAAGACCCTTAACCTAACCAGCAGAGTGACCTCCAGCAGATGCCTGACCTGATAAACACAGACCCCAGGCAGACACCTCAATATGACCAGCACAGAGAGCCTAGCTGACCTCAAACCTGATCAGCAAAGAGACCCGCAGTAGACCTCCAACCTGACCAGCACACTACCCCAGCTTTTCCTCAACCTGACCACAAGACAAATCCAAACAACCCCTCAAATTGATCACAACAGGGACTCCAGGAATATCCCTAATGTGCCCTGTACAAGAGGCTCCCAGAAGACTCCTAACCTGACCAGGACCGAGATTTCAGCACACACCAAAATTAACCAGCACAGAGACCCTAGGGAGACTTCCACACTGACAAGCACAGAGACCCATGGAAGTCCCAATATGACCAGACGGAGAGACACCAGGAAGACTCCCAAACAGACCAGCACAGAGAAACCCTGCATACCCCAACTTGTCCAGCACAGAGACCGCAGGAAGAAAGCCAACATAACCAGCACAGAGTCCCCAGCAGAACCTCAATCTGACCAGCACATGGACCCCAGGGGGACATATCTGGGATAAGCACTGAGACACCACCAGACCCCCAACACGACCAGCACAGAGACCCCAGGCATATCTCAAAACCGACCAGCAGAAACACCAACAGAAGACCCCCAACCTGACTAGCATTGAGATTCTTGGCAGACTTCCAACCTGACCAGCATAGAGCCCCTTGGAGAACTTCAAAGTGACCAAACACTGAAACCCCAGACAGATCTGTAGCCTGTCTAGGCAGAAAGAACCCCAGCAAACCCACAACCTGAGCAGCACAGAGACCTGAGTAAGACCCCCAAACTGATAGCACAAAGACCAAGAGCAGACTCCTAACCTCATGTGAAAACCCAACACAAAAAGAACAGAGACCCCAGGATTACCCCAACCTGACCATCACAGAGACCCCGAACCAAATTCTAACCTTACCATCACAGAGACCTTTGACTGACGCCCAACCTGACCAGCATAGAAACCCCTAGCTAACCTCCAACCTGACCAGCCCAGAAACGTCAGACAGAAACTCAATGTGACCACTATAGACACCAAAACAAACATGTCCTGGACCTGCAAAGACACCCCCAGCAGACAAGCAACATGAGCACCACATTACCAAAGCTGTCTCTGAGCCTGAGTAGCAAAGAGAGTCAAAGAGACCCCATAACTTGACCAACACAGAGACCCCAGACAAGTGATTGTAGTGATATTAAGGAATGAAATATATAGCACTTTTTCTATGATGATTTACACTTGATCTTAGCCAAAAGGTCAAGAAGCGATTCTATGATGATTTAAAAAATTGATTGCCTGCTCTCATAATGACTCAGTTTAAAGTGTAATTGCAGCTTGACATTAATAACCACCAATAACAGGCACTGTTGGTTTGTTTTTTTTCCCATGATATCACAGCACCTGAAATTGTCCACATCACTGTGGCCCTATTGTATTGCATTCCACTAAAAAATAAATCTTTCCAGAAAGTGATTCACATAGAAAAATTTAAAAGCTTGCTCCAAGTTCTCTGGGGAAAGAGCACCCGACCACAGGGCTATGCAGGACCACTATTGACAATTATTTGGTTTATCATCAGGAAATCACTAAGGTTTATTGGTACAACTCAAGTAGCTAGCAGCACTATGCTCTGCAAGTGCACAGACACTGGAAACCTGCGGGTCTTATCTGCAGTCCTACCCATGTCTGGCCTTGAAGGACTGCAGCATCTTTTCTAATGTTCACTGATCCTGGATCCAAAATAGTTTATTTGTTTAAAGGACCACAGTTGAATATGCAAGTTTCTATATAACAGAAGAGCTCAAACTTATGGCATATTGTTTAAGTATCCCTTCTTCCAACACTAAATTCTAGAGTTTCTTTAACAATGGGTTAGAAATTGAATACCATAATTAATTAATACCAGGATTTCTGTACTCTTAAAAATATTTATTGTGGAGGTTTCTGAGCAGATAATTTCTTAAATAGTGTTTGAGTAGAGGGATATTTGCCACTCTCCTCATTCTCAATATTCTTTCTGGAAAAGCAATTTACAAATCAGAGTACTTAACTCAAAAAAGTGTCAGTAAAAAGTGTCTTGGTGAGGGAATGAGAACTGACTCTGGGTGATGAACACTTAATGCAATAGTGGAGTAAGCAATATAGAATTGTACACCTGGAACCTATGTAACTTTTGGTAATCAATGTTACCCCAATGAAATTAACAATAAAAATACCTAATTAAAAATTGTTGTAATGCTAATAATTGCTTTCATTTCAGGTTTTAAGCCTAAATGGTATTTCATCAAATTTAACAATTATAATTTTTTTAAAAAGCTTCATTAATTTCTCCAGTGCAGTGTTAAGGAAAGGTTAGCTATATGAGATTTTCTAGCAATCAATTAATAAAAGAATCAAGCACTTGTCTCTCAATGAGGCAAGACTGCTCAGATTTCTAGTGGGGATATTTTATAGCACAAGCAAGTTCACTTTGGGAAGCTTCACTTACCAAAATTATTAAAACATGAAATCAAACACTGACACTGGTGGAAATCCCCAAAGGAAATCATACTAGAGTGGAAAGACTTTATGAAAAAAAATATGAAATTACACAGCTTATAGTAAAAAATAAAAGATTGTCTCCCTTACCAAAGGAATTCCTACTGGCTATATTTAGGAATCAAGCAGCAAAATATTTATGGATTCTTAATAGATGTATAAAAATCATCACTCTGATAGGAGTTCCCTGATGGTGTAGTGGCTTAAGGCTTCGGCGCTGGCGCTGTCAGTGCTGCGGCCTGGGTTCGATTCCCAGCCAGGGAGCTACCCACATACCAAAAAGCAAAAAAAAAAAAAAAAAATCATCACTCTGAAATAAATGCGGATTTCACAAAGTTAAGCTTAAACACTCAAGCTGCCATCACCAAGCTTTACTACCAACTAAAAGCCAGTCTCATTCTCATACCCAATGAATGTCTTTATCAATTTGTAATAACAATCAAGTTCTTGAAAAGGCTAAGACTGGATGGTGAAAAACAAAAGAATAGGAGGAGAGATTTCCCTAAGGGGACACTGAAATTTGTGGTTGACAGTACATAGGATATGACTGAGATGAATTTCATAAAAGCCAGAATACAGATTGGGGAAATTCAGGCCCCTGACAATGGAAGACTTTTCAGACAAGGTATTTTAAGTGGACACATATGTGTACCTGAGTAATTTATAGCAATTACTGAAGTAGGAAAAGCAAAACAGAGAAAACTGGTATTCTCTTTCACTTTACAATTCTGAGATCTTCTTTATAATTTATAAAATTTAAAAAAGAAAATTAAATTTAATATAAAGAACCTAGAAGACATCTTAAGCCACTGCATATAAATCTATTGAGAATCTTATATTTATTCTAAGTATTATCTAAAGGATACCAACCAGTCAAAAGAGGAATATTATTCAACTTTTAACTATCTTTGAGAAATGTCACTAAAGCCTAAATTTACCTGTATCATGTAAAAAATATAGTGATAAAATTTTAATACTTAAGCATAAGTTACCATCTCTCTTAAAAGAAAAGAAAAGAAAAGAAAAGAAAAGAAAACAGAAAAGCCCTGGAAAGTACTACACCACTTTAAATTTGGTGTAATCCTAGATATTAAATGGCTCAGTTTCAATAAGATCTCACATCCCTAAGAGTCACTGGACTCATAAGTTCTTTAACTCAAATAATTTCGGAACCACAAAATGAGACTAGTGTAGATTTTCTCCCACCCTCAAAAGGTTACAGTTTCAAAATCGTTCTCATCTCACAAACTCAACCTAATATAACAGAAATACAAATTCAAACTATATATTAAAAAAGGAAGTTTCCTTTGGGGGTGACCTTAGAGGTATAGTATAGGTTTGTGTGTGAGCTCTGATGTGACCAAGAAGGCCTGGCCTCATCATGGTGAGATGCTATTTTATTTTAGCACCATCACTGCCCAATCTGATGAAACCTCACAAAGCTTGATAGTGATGATGGATGAATTAATGCTCATGAAAGTACACTTTACTATAATACATATTACATTTTACTATACTGATTTTAACACCTTAATGTAAAAGATTATGTAAATGTGCATAAAAATTAAAGAAAAAAACTAACAAAAAAAGAAAGAAAATAATAGGGATGTTCAGATAGGTGACAGCATTGAAGGTGTACAGGAAACAGTGCCGGAGGGCCTTAGAGATCTGGCCCCTGGTGAAGAAATGGTAGGTGCAATGACATCCCTAGATTTCCTTGAAACACCAGAGCTGGTTCAGATGAAAGTTCATCCTCCAGGAATTGCTGAGTCCTTTGCCAGGCCCAGATCCTTCCAGGAACTGCTCCAGAGTCCACCCCATCCCCATCCCACAACCCAAGAGTGACAGGTCTGTCTGATGCTGATAAAACTGCAGCACCTTAACCATTAGGTAGACCTGTAGCTCTGGTACAGTTGCTCCAATTGGACATTCCTCAGGGTTTGGATGTCATTTGACATTGTCCATCTCTTTTCCCTGCAACTAGCTCCTCTGGAGTCATAAGAGCAGAGTCTGAGCTGTGCTGTGATTCCTGAGCTGGAACTGTAGTGGGGACAGGAGCAAAGGTGACCCATGTCACCTTTCTAGGTGCATTTAAAACCCAGGACCCCTGACCAAGTCCCTCAGAAAAGCCACTTCCCTGGGTACAGCTCCAGATGGCAATCTGAGTACCATATTTTTACCTGGCCCACTGTCATTCTCTTGGGCTTCTTTTCGTGTGTGGCATTTAGCTATCCCTGCAGTCTCATGAGCACCTCTGACAGTCTCTTCTAACCTTAACACTCTGCATTCCTCTAATCCAGGTCTTTCAGCTGAGTCAGTGGAAGTTAATCTTGGTGCTCCAGTTCAAGCCTCATGACCTGACCTGCTAGCAAACTTCGGATTCTACCCTGGGGAGTGGCTTGGCCGGTGTCTGGGATGGTGGCCTTGCCTGGTCATCTCTGGGCCCTGGTTTTAAAGGCACTGCTATGGCAAATCTCACTGAGGTTCTGTGTTGGCTCTTGATAGCATGGCATGCATGTCTCTCATGCAGAGCAAAATGGAGTGGGTGTACTTATTGTAGAGATCATCACTGATGCCCTGTCTACAGCCCTGCAGTGACAGACTGGAGCCAGTGTGCATGCATCAGATCTCTTCTGTGCACCTGACCTTGAGCTACCAGATCAGACAAAGGCTGCGTCAGCACAGACAGTAACTCAGGGATATGACATTCCTGGAGGGTTTGGAATTAACCCTAGGCCAAGACTCACTGTTCTCCACATCCAAGCCAGCCACCCTTGACTTGGGCTGTGAACGTGACCAGCCCCCTAGGCTACTGAACTCTGCTCAATCAGCTTTTGCTTAGGGCGTGATCTCGTTTTGTGAATATTACTACAATACCCACCACGCCAAAGACACCCAGAGGGGAGACCTAAGTCTGTCAAGGTGGGACGAGAGAGTTGTCCTGTCCTGGACTCAACTGCCTTAGACCTTCTTGTGCTACCTTTGTCTTCCTTCAGAATATGTCCAGAAACATCTGGAGTGTGACTTGAACAATACTTGATGTAAGAGGAAGGTTTCCTACTACAGACTTACCTGAGGGCACTGCCATGTGACTTGGGGACACAACAAGAAAACATTTTAATACATTAAATGTTATTAACTAAGTGAGCTGGGCAGAAGTTCTCCAGAATGTGACTGTCTGTTTATCAGGGCTCCAAGTTTTGTTGGACTCTATGATAAAAAATTGAGGTCACTCCTTGGGGTCCCCTACCTGGGCTTCCTTCTAAAACAATACCTCTCCATGGCATCTCTGAGTTAGTGACTGCTCACCTTTCACCTCATGCCAAGATCTTACACAGATGCACTAATATAGTCTATCCCACATACCAAAAAGGCCTTTGTGCTTCTGAGGCCCTCACTTTAAAATGCAGGGCTGGGTTTAGTCCCTGCACCTATATCTTACCAGTGATGGGACCTTGGACAACCATGTGCTACTAGGGCCTTCTTAGACTCCAATTAGCACAGTGTTGTTTCTTCTAGTATGTACTTTAGATGCTGTCATTAAACCTTAATAAACCTGTAATTCCTGGAAGCCCAGCATGGCGTCATAGGAACTAAAGAACAGACATAACAATGAGGTGATTATTGGAATGCTGAGCGCAGCACTGAACAGAGGTCTCATAGGTTGGGTGTAGTCTGGCATCCAGTGACTCCCACTTATACTGCTGCTTGTGTCCAAAATGGTGGAAATGAACTGAAATCCCTTGAGCATAGAACCATCCAGGGTCTCCCTTTATGTTTAGTGTCTGGTCAAAGTGCTTCATTTTGTCCTTTGGGCTGTGCAGCTTCACAGTGGCTGCCAGTTTGCCTACCTCCACATCAAACATTCTTTTGCTATTCTCTTTGGTTGAAGCTATATGGACTTTTTGTCTGTGTTGTAAAATAAATTATCGAAAAGGGCAATATGATGGGTGTCATTTCTAATGCAAAGATACAGAAAGTTATGACCCTGCTGTCTCCCTCTATCTCTCTGTGTCTCCCTTTGTCTCGGTTTTACTACACTGTTATCTCTGTTTCTTGGACCCTGTTCCTCTCTGTGTGTATATCTCTTTCTGTTTGCCTCACTGTTTTTTACTATGTCTCTCTTTCTGTATCTTTCTAACTATATGTGTTCTTAAGGCAGGGTCATATATTAAAATCTGACTTATTAGGCTCCAATACAATAAACTAACATAACAACGAACACATAAAAAACAATAACAGGAGCTTATCATCCACAGAGAGAAAAGCCTTGGGGCCCTGTTTGAACTGAATCTCCCCACACAATTCATGATGTAGCAGACAGAGCTCTCCTAGTGTGAGTCTTCGTTGACAGGTAACCTCAGCATCCCGGGAGACCTTGAGTAAGAAGCTAACAGCTATGCCGACCCTGGTGTCTGATCACAAGTACTGTGATTTGGTCCACGTTTGTTGCTGTAAATGCTATGTGTGAGGGTTGGGGCCACCCTGGGTCTGGCCCTCTTGTTCTTAAATCCTAGGTATTTTCTAACACCTTGAACCTTTCCAAACCTCCTCTCAGGCCAAATTTATTTCCACCTCCATATCTCTGCCCCTTTGAGCTACCCCACACTAGCACACTGTTCTTTGACTTCTGCAAGAATGGCTCCTCTTGCCTTCAGGTCACAGCATAAATTGCACCATGGAGGACTATTGGACACATCTAATGTCTGTGGTCCTTCCTACTGAACTCGCAGTTCTCTCTCACAGGAATTTGCTCTCGTGATGAGTTTATTTTCCATTCCAGGCTTTAATCTCCTGGGGGGCAAGAAACATGTGGGTAGTGTCAGCCCTGCTTATGGTGAGTGTAGCAGGCACCAAAGCTGAAAAAAATTGTGAAAACTTCTCAGAATGCCCTCTGGTCTACAAGCAGCTTACGTTGTAAAGATGGATACTAATAATCAGCAGTGACTGCTGCTCAGAAAAAGAAACACCCAAAATGACCTCTTGTTTTTCTTCAATCTTGGGCCATTCACCAGAGATGGGACAGCTCGTCCTCTGGTGGTACAGCTTGGTACTTCAGCCACAGGCAGGAAAACCTGTAATCAAAGCACACTCCTCTATTTAAGCTTCTGAAAGCTGTTAGCACTCTAGAGAACAGGAAACAAAAAGGGGTTGGGCCTACAGACTTTAAGGAATGGTGAGAACCCCCTGGAGTTGCTCTTCCTTCCCTTTTTTACTCCACTGTTTGTGTGCAGTTTACTTGTGAGGTCCTCATCTGAGCCTGGGTGATGACTTCACACACTTTTAAATGAGGAACCTGAGACTCCTATAAGGCTGGCCTGACACCTGATTTCTGGGCCAGTGTTTCTCTGCTCTGCCACATTTCTGCATTACCCAGGCCCCTTAGCCTTAAGATGCCCTCTGCGCTGAAAAATCTCTAGAAAGTAGAAAGCATTTGCCAGGGACTTGGAACATACTGGGTCCTGATGAAGAACAAGTGAAAACAGGCTCTTCTGCAGGCTGTTAGAATCTTTATGTTACTTCATCTATGCACAATATATTCTAGAGAAGGAAGCTGGGACCTTCATTTCAGAAGCCTCTCCACATTGAGCCTGATCTTAATTACAGATGTAGAAGATGGAGACACAGGAACCACATGTTGTTCTTCCAGCTACCCAGAAATGAGGCCAGTTTAGTTTAGCCTTTTGCTATCTGGCTTTCTGTGCCTATCAGCCTAGCAAATCCCCCATCATATCTATGGGTACTGAGCATGATGCTCCAAAATTTGGTGCCTTTGCACCATTACAGAGTTGCTTCCAACCACTTTCTTTTTTCTGTCTCATAACTTCTCTAGTGAATATTTCTCTTTGCATTACTAGATGGGCAGTCATTTTGTATGTTTGTGTAGTATGTGGATTTACACACTATTGCATGTGGGGTGCTCAGAGAGAAGAAAATACCCAACATGAGAGGTAGCCTCAGGAACTCATAAGTCTTCATTTTCAAAGTAAAACCATGGACTGGTTGCACCTGTCCCCAGTTTTGGTCTTTAAAAAGGCAATTAATGTAGATACTGGGGACATAGCAGTTTCTCAGTTCATCAGCCTGTGTACAATAGAATCATGGTAATGTGCTGTCATAGGGCTATTAGAGGAGTAATGATATATCACCTACTATGATGCCTTGCTCATAGTAATCACATTACCAAAGCTACCTGACATTAGTACTATTTTTTTAGTAAATATCTGAATAAAACAGCAGGATCAGGAACCAGCAGTGTCCTCCAGGTTTCGATATGTGAGTGTTTTATGAAGAAGCAGGAAATTTTTGGAGCCAAGAAATTTTCCCCATGCCTTTCAAAAAAAATTGTGTGCTTGTTTACAATTGTGGGGTCTGGCTCTTCAAATGAAGGTGATGATTGAATATGGGTACCTGTATATGCTGTCATTGGCTTGTGTAATAAAATCAGAGATGGATTCCTGAGGGTGGAAATACACTCACACTTTTTAGTGTCACCTTAGTTCCCAGAAAGTGCTGGACACTACAAACATATGGGTAACCCAGTCAAACTCTGGTGTCATGCCTGGGCTGACCAGCACAGGCTGCACTGCACTGGAGTTTCAAAGATTATGGCACTGGGAAAGAAAAGAACAGGGAGTGGCCTTGTCTTTGCTAGGTGGGGAAGGGTTTAAAGGTGAACAAGGACTTGGATGTTTTGGAAACATGCAAGATGCAATAGGATACACAATTGATAGAACCGTACCATGTTCTCCTGGCTTCCCTGCCCAATGTCAAGCTGTCAAGCCTTGCAGGATTCACAGTTTTTATCACAGATCCCCAGGCAGAGCAGGAACCATGAATGCCCCAACTTTTGCAGTCAGTTTAAGAAACCCAATCTGCTGCCCAATCAGGGCTTGGCACCATGGTCTTCAAACCTATCTTTATTTTTCACATTTTAACACTAGGCATTTGGGGAGCGGGTGCCACCTTCACAGAGGTGCTGGAAGTGGTATGAGTCATGAGATCCAGTGCTGGGTTCATGGCTGAAGAGAAATAACCAAGGAAGAACTCACTGCCTGTGGGTAAGCCGAGTGGTGTGACACTCCCAGGTTTTGCAAAGGGGTTTGTGCACCTGAATTTGGGGGCTGCACCCCTTTGGAAATCCTGGAACTTAGTAATCCAAGTTTCTGACAGGGTCTTTTTATTTCTCCAACACAAACTCTGAATTTTTGTAACGGATGACTGTGCAGAACTTTATATACCCAGGTGGGCAACAATGGCACAACTTTGAGGTTTTTGGGGTCTTGAATTGTGCCCTGATAGAGTCAGGGACCAGACTACTTTAGGAGGATGGACTCGGAAGGGGGAAAAAGCAGTAAAACTGCAGTCTGGGTGAGGACATTTGCATCTTAAAAGGCTTTAAATAAGAAGTTATGCCACCTGCTCAGCTCTTTTGCATTATCTGACACTTGGTGTCTGCCCTCTAGTGCTTCTCTGTCTAGATGTACTTGAAGATAATTATGCATTTTTATTTCAGGGAAGCTGCCCTGACAAGTTTAAGTTGGTGATCACTGCTAATGGTTTGCAGGTGTACCATTGTGAGATCTTTGCCATGGCAGAAACAGTGAACTTTATGAAAGATAGCATGCCTTCTTTCTAACCACTCACCTGAGGTACACTCACAGCCTCAGATGACCTCACTTCACGCACCTTGTGGGTCTTTAAAGACAATGTCGGTAGTCTTTGACAGAGGGTTGGATAGAGAAGAGGAGGAGAAATCAGCTTCTTTTGGACTTGTGACATGCATGGGAATGTTCATAGCAATACTATAGTTTTCAAGTTGCGAGGACCAAGTCTTTCCAGAAAATGCAGCGAAATAAAAAAAGAAAGAAAGAAAGAAAGAAAGAAAGAAAGAAAGAAAGAAAGAAAGAAAGAAAGAAAGAAAAAGAAATACGGATATGGCACAAGTGCAAAAAGTAGCTATACTTGGTGAATTGTCTACACTTCTGCCATGAGTTATACATGGTTGTTTGTATAAAAATCAATATCATAATAATTTACAGTCCATGTCATTATTGTAAAGTATATCTTCTCTACCTTGTGGTTATTTGGGTTAGATATAAATGCATAATTTTTATTTCTGATAGCAAAAGTTGTAATTTTAGTGCCAAGAGATGTTTTGTTTTTATAATTACATAATATGCATCAGTTTGTATAACATAAACATCATCTGTTCAAAATGATCTGAAATGATTCTCTTCGAATTATTCTGGGCTCAATGATTTCTTATAATTTTCATATAAACTCTAATACCTACTTAGTTTGTAATAATGGCCACACATTTCTTCTTTGGATGGGATAGTTACTATATATTTTTATAAAAATAATTGGCATTATGTTTTTAATCAATTTTTACCATACTATATTTCATTTTGTAGTGGATTTTCTCTCTTGTTAGTTTAATATTTCATGTTTCAGTTCGTGTTTGCAAAATTATTTTATTTAAAGAAACTGTACATTTACACAAGCCAGACCCCTGGAAAATGCAACATTACTTGGCACAGAAACCTTTGGTCAGACCACCAATATGACCAGCATTGTGATTTCAAAAAGACCTTCAACCTGACCAGCACAAAGTCCTAAGGCAGACAGCAAACCTGACCAGCAGAGTGAACCAGGGCAGATCCTCAACAACAGTGGGCACAGAAGCTCCCAGTAGACCAGGCATGACCACCACAGAGGACACTGGTATACCCCAACTAGAGAAGCACAGAGACCCCAAACAGTTTTCCATCCTGACTAGCACAGAGACCACTTGTAGACCCCCACCATAATTTGTCGCAGAGACCCCAGGCAGACATCCCATCTCCAACACAGAGACTCAAGGAACCACACACCTGACCAGTACATACTCCGCAGACAAACACCAACTCTGACCAGCACAGACAAACCTGGCAGACGCCAAACCTGTCCAGCACAGAGACTCCCAATTAGTCCTATAACCTTACCAACAAGAAATCACCACCAGAACCCCACACGATCAGAAGCGTACACAAAACTCCCATAAAGTGAGCAGTAGGAAGGTCAATCTAGACCATCAACTTGACCAGCAGAGACATGATAGTCAAACTCTCATCGTTACTAGTCACACAGACACCCAGAAGACCCCTGACATGATCAGCACATAAACCACTGGCAGACCCATAACCAGAGCAGCACAAAAACCCAAGAAAGACTCTCAACATAACCAGCCACAGAGAACTCAGGCAGTAAACCAACCTGACCAGCACAGAGATGCAAGGCAAACCTTCAACACTGTAAGCACAGAGAACCAAGAAAGACCTCAAAACTGACCAGCACAGAGACCTCAGCGCACCCCCCACCTGACCATAACATATCCCCCAATGTGGACCTCTAATGCAACCAGAACAGAGATCCCAGGCCCACCTCAGACCAGCAGAGAGATACCAGCAGACACTAAACCTGACAAACACAAACCACAGGCAGACTCTTAAAGTGATGGAAAAAAGAAACATCCCATCAGATCCTTAACCTGCCAAGCACAGAAAGTCCTGAGTTATCTCGACCTGACAAGAACAGAGACCACCAATCGACCACAAACTTTACAAGCACAGAGACCTCAGGTAGAAACTCAACATGAAAAAACAAGGACCCCTTCAGACCAAGATCCTGACCTAGAAAACCATCCAAACAGACACCCACCCTGACTAGTACAGTGCCCAGGGTTCATTAATTTGACCAGCAAAGACAAATCAGCAAATCTCCAAACACACCGGCACAGATACCTTAACCCTAAAAGACCTGAGGCCCCAAACTTAAATGTCCCCTATACCTGGGCTCCTGAGCATTAAATAGAAAAAACCAACATTATATAGAAAAATGTTAGTTACATGGAAACAAGTGGTTAGAATGAGATGAAACTTGGAGACATTGTAGAAAATAGGTCTACCTTTCATTTTTTTCATGTACTAGGCAAAGTACCAAAAATTAGGTACAGCGTATAGCAGCAGATTCGGAAATTACCAAAAAAATCAGTACAGTGGTCTGGTAGGGTTAAGCAGAGTTCCAACCTTATGAGGCTCAAAAAAATCCGGCACAACTCCATGCTAACCAGCAAAGAGAAACCTTAAAGAACCACTAAATAACATGCATAAAGACTCCTGGTAGACCCTTAACCTGACCATCACAGAGAACCCCAGCAGACCTCGAACCAGACCATCACAGACGGGGCCAGAAGACTCCCAACCTGATCAGAACACACCTTTAATACAGAACTCAAACCTGACCAGAACTTAGACTTCAGGCACACTGAAGACAAACAGAAAAACTCCAGGAATCTCCAAAATGACCAGGACAGACGCTACGCAGATTCCAAATGTGGCTGGGAAAAGAAACCCCCAGGAGAACCCCACCAGAGAGACTCCTGACTGACTCTACGTTGACAGAAGGAGAGACCCCCCAACTGACCTCCAACTACATCAACACAGAAACCACAGGCAGAAACTCAACATGACGAGCACAGGGATAATTGCAATTGTGGATCACAACCACGAAGGTGACATTCAACACAAACACAACCTGAAAAGCACAGTATTCAGCAGTCCATTAACCTGACTAGAAAAAACACCACAGCAAATCTCCAAGCTGAACAACACACATACTGCAAACAGAACAGCAGCATGACCAGGAAGAAAGATCTCTAGAATAATCCCATTCTGACCACCACAGAGAACACTGACAGAAACTTCAAAGGACAAGCATACACACTCCCAGCAGTCCACCAACATGACAATAACAGAGAGCTCAAGCAGAACCTGAACATAACAATCACAGAGAGCCCAAACAGATCCACAACCTGACCAGAAAAAAAGAGCCCAATCCAGACATCCAATGTCACCAGAAGAGGAACCCCAAACCCACTCGAGACTAGCAAAGATACACCAGCAGCCCCCAACCTGAGAAGGACAAAACCCATGCAGATTCCAAACGTAACTGAGAACAGAGACACTGCAGCAGAAACCCAACCTGCTTATTACAGAGACCCTCGAATGATCCCAGCGTGACCAGAACACAGACCATGCATGGACTTCAAACTTTACCAACACAGAGACACCAGGCAGACTCTCAACATGACAAGCACAGAAACCCTTTCAGAACAAAAAGCTGACCAAGAAAGAGACCCCAAAATACACCCAACCTGACAAGCACAGTGCCAAACAGTCTATTAAACTGGCCAGCAGAGAGACCTCAGTGTATTTCTAAACAGGCCAGGAGAGATACACCAAGCAGACCAACAACTTAACCAGGCTCAAAGATCTCCAGCACATCTTTATCCTAACCAGTGAATAGAACCCTGAAAAAAAAAACCCCAAATGACCAGTATAAAAATTTCTGGCGGTGAGAGAAAACAAGATGGCGACTGGAGAGGAGGTTCCTAAAGCCTCTCCCAGAAAACACAATTGAACGGCCGTCCAGGAGCCAAGAAAGCGGACCCTGAGTGACAAACCGGCTGCTGAGAAATCCACATATCGCAAGTAAACCTGAAGGCTGGCGAGAAAGGGGCGAGTCGGGGAGAGGGAAGGGAGCAGAGACGGACCACGCGGGACGCGATCCCTGCTGACTATTCGGAGCTGCGCAGTTTGGGGGAGGGGAGAGAGACTGGGAAGCTGG
>PVJL010018902.1:0-14984 GCA_004026885.1 Lyroderma lyra | reverse complement strand
CCCATTTGCTGCTCCAGCTCAACCTTCCGTTGCACTAAGGGGCGAGCCTGCAATACAGATATTGGGCTACCTGCCCTGGAGGACTGTACAGACTCCTCTGAGCCCTGCAGTGTATGTTCAGCAGCCGCCAGGCGCTCTGCCAGCGTTTCCTCCCGGCGCTGCAACCAGCCTACCTGTGAGCTTGCTCCTGCATCTCCCGGCTGGTGTGGCGCAGCACTGCCAGAAACATCCAGGCTACCCGGCCGGCCACCTTCCGGTGTGCCGGGGGAACATTCGGCTCCATAGATTCCAGGGCCTTCTTGATATCCTCAGGTGTTGGATATCCAGGGCCCAATCTCATCCCAGTCTTCTGGGGCTGTTCACGTGGCCAGATACGTGGCCGCCGGGTGCCATAGGGAGGTGGGAGGCCACATTTCTTCCACCCAAGGACCCTCAGAGGCGCTGTAGGTAGTACTCACCCCATCCTATTGACTACGCCAAATGTCATTGCCAAGGTTTCCAGGCAGGGCAGGTTTCGGCGGTGGTACACCCAATTGAAAAAACACACGCGGAGCCGACATGGGGGACCATAAACACACCAGCAAGCAAGCTACTTCATTGCGCACCTGGGACTATATATACGTACTCGAACAAAAGTGGCATCTTGCCACATCTGCCCAGTAGCAATTGTTTGGGTTTTCATGGTTACATAAGGCTGTACATGCGCAGTACATGTCAGCCCCAGGAATTCTTCACCCCAGACGTGGACTCATACCAAGGTCAAGCCTGGGCGATGGGCCTGGCTTTAACCCTTTACAGTGGGCTTAGCTTTAACCTTCTGGGGACTGACAGACCCTTTCACAGGGGTCGCCTAAGACCATCGGAAAACACATATCAGATACTTACATTATGATACATAACGGTAGCAAAATTATGGTTATGAAGTAGCAATGAAAATAATTTTATGGGGATCACCACAACATGAGGAACTATGTTAAAGGGTTGCGACATTAGGAAGGTTGAGAACCACTGGCTTAAGCCTTAGTGCTTGTCAGACCCTGTGAGGTTGTGGAGCCCCACGGCTCACATGGGCCAGATGATGTAGTTTTCCAGCTTGTTTATTGCAAGTGACCTTGAATTACCTAAAACCCAGGGAAATATGTTCTTAATTTGCCCTATTAACAATGCTGATTTTCCCACCCTCTAACTCAGATTTAAATAACCCTCCCTTCTGTGTTGTCACGTGCTTAAAAAGAAGCATCATAAAAATCCTCAACCCTAAACTCCTTGTAATTATGGGATACGGTGGAGAGGGAGGAGCACTGAATAGGAAATAATGGGATTGTCAGAGCATTCTAAGTGGCACTGGTTATATTCAGTAGCAGGGTTGAAGTCTGTGCTTGTTGCTGGGAAAGTTAAAAAGCCAAACAGCCCCTGCTTCAGCCAAGAGGTTTGGCTGTTTATTCCCTTTAATTTGGGGCACCTGAGGTTCCCATTCTGTGGTGTGATTGGCTGGGTTCTCACCGCCTCTTCCTCTGGCTGGCCGGAGAGAAACTTGGGTCTCCTGAAGTGGTTTGGTTTCATCTCCTGTACCACTCAAGGCAGCTGCCTCATGTCAGGCAGGGTTTGGAGCAGAGGCCCGGAAATGCTCGCGGTTCACTGTGAACTGGAAACTGAGCTCCTTCTCCCATTCTCCTTCTGACAGCAGGGAAGAAGGTACAAAGAGCTTCCAGGAACGGGAGGGGAATTTTTTTTTTTAAGGCTTGAATTTTGAGAGTGAAGTTGCCATGGGGTTTCACGCGTGGATTAGGAGTTTTCCTTGAGAGGCGCGATTGCGAGCTGTAGGAAGTACATTTTGTCTGGTGAGCATTGTGGGCCTGTTGGAAGGGAAGAAGTGGGGGCAATAGCAGGTGGCAGTAACTGGGAAGCTCACCTTTGCAAGAGATGAACTAGAATACACCTATCCCAGCTGTTAAAGCAAGTGAAAGGAATGGATTTCACCTGTCTGGGGTCACATGCCTGATCTGTACCTTAACTGGGCCCGGGAATGGGGTCCCCCTGTCTTGCCACAGGTCAAGCCTGCCTTGACTCTACAGGGTTAATGTTTTCTTAGGGACCGCTTCAGGTACTGATATTTTGGATTCCAGAGACTTGAACAGGCAGGTCTTTTAATTTACATTTAAAAGCAATAAAGAGCAGGAAGGAGACTTCTGGCATTTGTGCCTTTTAAAAACCAACCAGATAAAAAGATCTTGATGGAGCTGTTTCCCAGTCTGGCTGGTAGCCCTCTCCAAGTTGATGTCCTCATAATAGAGGCTCCTTCTCTGATAGTGCCATTGGGTGGTGCCCCTTCCCAGTCCTCCAGGAAGCTGATTTTGGACCCTGGCCGCTGACTCAGTGTGGCCTGCTGGGTGGCTCCTGCGCCTGGGAGGCGGCCCTGGCAGTGTTTCTGGGCCCAGCCCATGAGCAGGTGCCCCAGGTGATCCTGCTGTAACTCGGCACCGGAGAGACAGACGGAAGGGGCTCCTGGGCAGCACAGGTCCAAGGTGGGGCAGCTGGTAAGTGGGATGGCTAGTTGGGGAGCCAGGGAGGGCTTTTTCTGGGCAGAGGCCTCAGGTGTGTGGTGTGCAAGTCAGTTCTGCTAGGACCTGGAGGCCGGGGTTGTTTTTTAGCTGTCACCTTTATCTGTTGGTCAGGGAAAGAAGTTGGGAAAGTTGAACTTGGTTTTGGAGATGGTGTCTCTTGGAAGCTTGGTCTCTGCAAAGTGGAAGCTTGTAGGCTTTTGTAAAGAATATGCACCTTAGAGGATGTCTGGGGGTGTATTCAGGAGCCCCTCTTCTTTCTTACCCTCTTCTGCCACCCAGATCTCCCACTACCCTAGCCTTGCCCAGTGTCTTGTTTGGTAGAAAAACAGTTTATATGTGGGTTTGTTTTTGTGTGACTTGTGTGTTTGTGCGTGTTTCTCTAACTCAAGAAGGGACCAAGGAACTCCTCACTCAGAGGCGGCAATGTGCAGTGGATAGCCTGTACCAGAAGTTTGTGGATATGGGGTTGGTGTCTGCCTGATGATGACTTAGGCCTTGTTCCTTGGTCTCCCTGGGACACAACCCCCTCTTCTGCCCCCAAGGGTGGAGATGGGCACTGAGAAGGGAGGCTTGGCAATGATTTCTAATGCCCCTTCCAACTCTGATATCCTGTGAACAGTGTTGCCCAGTAAGACTGTCTCCACTAGGTAATACATGACTGCCAAGTGGGTATTTTAGTCACTGTGATTTCAGAATAACAGGGCTGAGTTCTCTCAGAGTGTTTATTGCTTTGTTGATCATGCAGTCTCCCTGGAATCAAGTTGATAGCGGGCCTGCATTTGGTTCAATTTTCTTGGAGCTGTCTGTCACAGATCAGGCACAGACATCGTATTCAAAGTCTAGAATTTTTTTTTTTTTTTTTTTTAGGTGGGATCATATTTGCCCATTATGGTTGGTAAAATTTTGTTTCCTAGTATTGCCCCTAGAGTCCAGAGGGAACAGTTTGGAAAATACATCCCTTTTTGGGATAAGATATTATTGCCTGCAAACCTAATTTATGGATAGGTCTTATGTGGGCAGAGAGTAAGTATTTCTGGAACCTTCTAGCTCTGCCCACTACTCTGTGAGGAGCCTTAGGCTCTGGTTTGTTGGTACCTCATGGACCAGTGGTCAGGCTTGACATTTTGAATCCACATTGACCAAGCTCCTAGGATAGGCCTGCCTCTCCTTTAGTATGTGCAGCATGAACAAGTCTTATTCTGGGTAAGAAACTGAGGTCCGGTGCTGTATTTTATGTTTTTGGTTAACTGGATGCCTCGTCTCCAGCCACACAAATGTGACTAGAAAGAGACAGCCGTGATGCTTATTTTGTCTCCAATTATGTTAATAAGATGGGGGGAGAAGGATGCATATAAGGGATACTTCTAGTTAATGAAATCCCAATTTCTCCTAAAATTAGAAACTCTGAAACCCATGAGTTGAACAGAAAATCCAAGTAATTTGCTGCCTGCTTTCTTTGTTTTCTCCAGCCTTGTAACTAATTCTACCTGATTTTAAGTCTTTGAAATGTGTCACATTTATTGGTCCTACCCCCTCCCCTCAGAGGGGAGGCTCTGGCGAGGGGAGAATTCATGGGTGCCGTGCTAACAAGCAAGTGAGGCCTAGGGGACCTTAGGTTAATGATTAAGCCCTTCATGTCATTTCAGATAAATCAGTTGTCCTCAAGACTTACAATCCCCAGCCAAGCCTGGGTGACTTTTACTTCTGTTAGTCTTTGGGACATAGTGTAGATAGAAAATGTCTCAGAGGAGGAGTTCCAACCTTTTGACTTCTCTGGGCCATATTGGAAGAAGAAGAATTGTCTTGGGTCACACATAAAACATACTAACTTATGATAGCTGATGAGCTAAAATAAGGTCTGTGCATAATTTTTGTAATGTTTTAAGAAAGTTTACGGGTTTGTGTTGGGCTGCATTCAAAGCCATCATGGGCTGCAGGTTGAACAAGCTTGTCTTAGAGGAATACTGAGTGGCTAGCAGTGTGAAGGTTGGAAACCTGGCTGTCAGTGGGGCTAGTGAATTTGTTTCTAGCTACAGCCATGCCATGTCATCTTCTAAAGGTGAGAGTTTAGGCAAGTAGGGTGAGAATGCAGGACAAGTCCACCCAGGCCTGCTCTGAAGTTCAGCTTTTGTTTAGATAGTTCTAAAAGCCCATGTTTGTTTTCATTTTTATGTAAACAGGAAGGAACAGATTCTAAGGGATCTGTTATTTTTCAGGTGGGCAGCAATAAATGGTCTTTTTCTCCTTCCCATGAGGTCAGCAGATGAGCAGATTTTTATTTGGTCTTCAGCTGTCTCAGTCTTACCTTCATTTTTATATGGAGACAGCAGACATTCCCCCAGGACTTCCTTTTGTAATCACATTTCACCACCCCTTAACATGTCCACAAGTGTTGAAGCCCCCTACAAAGATGCCGAAGCTGGGAGAGGTTGTGTAACCAGCAGAGGGTTGAGCAGTGAGCAGCTTTGGCCTGTAGTTGGGTTTTGTCCTCCTATCATGGGGCCAAAAATCCCAGTGTCTTTAACTTGTCAGTATCGCTGTCCTTTCTAGAAAAACGTAGTTAAGGACAAAGTGCAAGGCGGGCACCCCAGACAATTTTAGGTGATGACCAGATATGGCATTAATTACCTTTAATCCCATAGCAAAGAAGCTATGTCCTTACAGCCCCTTTCCAGACCTTTAGTGGCCCAAGGAGATGGTCTGAAAGCCATCTCCCTTTTTAAAGAGCAAGGAGGGGGACCAGGAGAAAATGGGCCTCAGGATCCCAGGCTTCCTCAGGCAACAAGTTCTGCTAGATTTAATAACATTGTTTTGTTTCAGTTATGCTTGTTTCTATGGAAATGTTTGTCTGGCACAGACAACAGTGTCCCCTTTATGGCAATGACATTAAGTTAATTTTTTAAAATGTGAGTAGATTTGAGGAAAAATAGCACCGGTGGCATACGCCAAAAGTGAACAGCCACCGTTTGAGAAATTATAGTTGGCTAGTAGCAACAGGTGTGCCATAAGGAAACTCAACATGTGACCAAGAGAGAAGTGCATCTTTCTGGAAAATCTGGCAGAATCAACACATGCATATATGTACACGCAAGGCCATCAGGGTGGCAGTTTCTTCCCGGGTTTGGTGGACAGGTTTGTACAGGTTTTGCTGCAAAGATGGGGAGTGTGCGTGTATGTATATGTGCACGAGTGTGTGCTGTTTTCTCTTTAGCAGTAGAGTAGCTCCCCTTATCCATGAGGGATATGTTCCAAGACCCCCAGTGGATGCCTGAAACTGTGGATAGTACCAAACCCTATCTCTGTAGGTCATGTTTCTTTCTATATGAGGGGTGTCCTGAAAAAAATTCAGCCATGAATGCCTTTATTTTTCATATTACATGGCTGGATGCTTTCTGGACAGTCCATGTACATGCATATCAAAGTGATAGTTTAATTTATAAATTAGGTACAGCAAGAGATTACTAATAATAGCTTAGAATAGTTATAACAATACATCATAATAAAAGCTTTATCATTATTTTATTTATTTATTTATTTTTTGCTTTTTGGTATGTGGGTAGCTCCCTGGCTGGGAATCGAACCCAGGCCGCAGCACTGACAGCACCAGCTCCAAAGCCTTAAGCTACTACACCATCAGGGAACTCCCATAAAAGCTATGTAAAGTAAATATGGGCCTTTTCACACAAAATACCTTATTGTACTGACCCTTGTGATGATGAGAGATGGTACAGTGTCTATGTGATGTGATGAAGTGAGATGAATGCCATAGGGGAATGGTGGAAGATTGCATCATGCTGCTCAGAACAGCATCCAATTTCAAACTTATAAATTATTTCTAGGATTTTTCACTGAATATTTCTGGACCGTGGCTGACTGACCATAGGTAACTGAAACCAGGTAACTGAAACCATGGATAAGGGGGAGGGGCTATGGTGGTAGTATTTTGCCCTTTTGGATGCCTGATTCTACTTATACCCAGATTGGTGTGACAATATTAGGTGATTTTAACCATAGGGAAGCAGCCTAGGAGTTTTTAAGGAAATGTCCTGTTTTGCAGATGGTTCAGTGGTTCTCAAACTTTATTTTCTCCCTGAATCCCCTGGGGTCCTGGGTGGGGACAAAGGCTCAGGACCTGCCTTACTCCACCCTGTGGTCTGATACACACCAGTGCCTGAGCTCAAGGCTTGGGTCGCTGCTGGTCCCAGCTGTGGCTGCCTGTGTCAGAGTCACCTGGGGAGTAGATTTTGAGCCCTGGACCCCACCCCAGAAAAGCCCCACCAGAATCTGTGGGGATGTGGCCTGGCACTGTTATTTTAAAAATGCTCCCCAGGTGATTCTTTTGTGTGGACAGGTGGAAACCCACTGGCCTTGATAGAGACTTTTGGGGGAAGTTTAACCATACCTGGGAATTGCTTACCCTGAGGAAGCAGGGGGACTCATGAAACATTTAAAGAAAATGGCTGCAGAAAAAAACCTGCAGATCTGAGCTCAGGTTTTAGAGGACGCTGTGAAAAAATGGAGATAGAAGGCAAGTAACCCAGGGTGAGTGGAAGAGTGGCATCAACTTGTTAGAACCAGGTCAAGAGGGTTAACAGCTTCAAAAAATGCTAAGGGCATCAAGAGGGCACTTGGGCTCTTGAAGGTTTGTTCAGAGTTAGAAGAATAGGTACGATACACATGAGTTCTGCCCGGGCCAGGCAGAGACAGCCTGGGGAGGAGGAAGGAAGTAGGGCAACAGCTCATGTGTCCTCTGTGTTTCTTTTAGGACCCTGGCAGGAAGGGCAACCCAACCAGCAGTGAGAGAACTGAGGCAGAGATGGCCAGAGAGCACCCACTGCTTTAAGTGAGGCTGCTCCATTTCCTGCTCAGGACTGACTTCCCTAGGCACCTGGTAACCTGGTCATTCCATTGTTACTGGTCAATCTGAGCAGCTACAAAGGGAGAGCCAGGCTTCTGAATGTGAGAAGGGAGCAAAAGTTTTCCCTCCTTTTAAGAAGTTGGGGAAAAAAATTCCAGAAATCATAGTCTGGTCTCTATTTCCAGGAAACTTCCAGAAGGCATTATTAAGCAGCTGTTTTGTGATCAGGTTTGGAGCCCAGTCAAGGTGATGGTCACTTTTTTCAGTAGAAGGCCTGTTAGGCTATCCTTTCCTCTTCTGGTCTGACTGCCAGAGGAGGGAGTGCCTGAGGCCTCGGCAAAGCATTTGTGATGTCTTCTTCACAGGCTCTGCAGAGTGAAGCCAAGTCTGGCTCAGTGCATTTGTGAAAAATCCTTGTGGAGAGATGCACATATAGTGACTGGACAGGATATTGCTCGGTGGCATCGGTGTGAATTCATCAACATTCTCAAAGCAAAGGGGGGCCGAGGCCTTCTGCTTGGAAGGGAGGCAAAGAAGATTTGACAGTGTGGCAAACATACAATTCATTAAGTTGCCTGTTATTTGAGGGTAGTCTGAAAGTATTGGATTGATGGAATCAGGGGGCTCAAGGCATTTGCCATATCTGTAATCACCACTGCCCTTGTCCTGTTAGTGGATCCATGTTGGTCTGCTGAAAGGTACATTTGACCTTTCCCATTCTGCATCTTTGCAGTTCTTAGATAAAGACATGTTTCCTGAAGCAGGGAGCACTAAACTGGGATAGGTGACCATCTAGCTTTAAAGGGTGTAGGGTCAGTGGGCTGACCTGTGTAAGGGAGATTTTCTGTAATGCCAGGGATGTAAAGGTTTATACCTGGTCAGAAGGCTCCCAGAAAGGGAAACCCTTGAAGCCCGCTCTTTAACATTAGAGTCAGCTGTGGCCATGGTGATCTTAAGAGATGATGAAAGTTGAGACTAGAGTGATAAAGTGACATTCCCAAGGCCACCCACCCAGTAAATGAAAACTGTGCAAGTACACATGGAATAGTTTAGTTTTTTGTTTTTTTTTTTATTCATTGGGGTGACATTGATTAGTAAAAATTACATAGGTCCCAGGTGTACACTTCTACATTACATCTTCTATGTGTTGTATTACGTGTTCATCACCCAGAATCAGTTCTTTTTCCATCACCATATATTTGTGTCCCTGTCCCTTCTCCCTCACGCACCTCCCTCCTTACCCTCAGGTAACTACTAAATTATTGATTGTGTCCATGAGTTTTGTTTCTTTGTAGCTTTTGATTTTATGTTAACAATCAAACTAAATTTCTCCATCCCTTTCCCTTATTTTACCCATTCTCCCATCCTTCCTCCCATCTTATACCTTGGCTGAGGTATAGGTGTTTTATTAGTTGTAATCTCCAGAGGAGTTTTTCAGGGGTCCCTCTCATGCTGCCATTTTGTTGTCCTTGGAACAGTTTAGGTTTGACAGTGTGAAAAAGACTTAGATTTCATTTGCACTTGTGCTGAGGAGGTGAGGTGTGACTGCCAGCAAAGCAAAGGTGGCTGGGCTGTGCCAGTTGAGGTTTGGTGCTCCATCTACCTGGGCTAGCCAGGCCTCATCTGGACATTCATGTTCTGATCTGGATGCCACGTTTTATTTTTAAATTTTTGGCTAAATTAGAAGCTGTTGTTTTAAAAGGGAACATTAACATTACAACTGAAAACTGAGGAAAAATTGGAGGCTACATTTTGGATGAGAGATTGACAGACTTGGGGTAATTTGGATATGTTACAAATGGGAAATGAAGGCCTGCAAGGACAGTGGTGATCTCTACTCTCAGGAATCATGAGGTCTTGGAGGAAGAGGGCAAAGGGGGCTGCTGGGTCCTGGCTCTGACCCTCTCAGGGTTGGCACAGCCCCTTCACATACGTGTTAACTCTGAATCCTTGGCACAGCCTTGCCAGGAGGAGATCATACTTATGTTCTCCAGGATGCAGAACTCAGACCAAAGGATATGCAAGTTAATGGAATAATTGTGGCTGAGCCCTTCTTATGTGCCAGGCATTATGCTAAGGTGATACTTCTGTGAGCTTCACGATGCAGAATTCAGACCAAGGGCTGTGCAAGTATGTGATAATAATTACTGACTTTATCGAGTCCTTCCTATTCTAAGCTTCTCCTGTACATTATCTCATTGAATCTTCACTGCAGCCCCACAAGGCAGCATTTAGGTTTGTTCTGCTTGCCTTGGAGGCAGGACAGTGACCAAGGCTATAAATTGTCATTAATTATCATGGGAGTTACTGTAATTTTTATCACAACGATGACTGAGCACTTTCTCCTTGTCAGGCACTGATAAACATTTTGCATGCATTGCCATTAATTTCTTAATAATGCTATGGAGATATGGGGATTATTAACCCTATTTCAGGTTGGAGGAATTGAGGATCTGGAGTACAAATTTCATGCAGATAACTAAAAGGTGTCCCTTGAGTGGACCAAGCTAGGGTTCTGGGTTTGATAAGGGTTGTGTGGGCTGGATTCCTGCCACTGCACATGCCTCCTGGACTGGTGCCTTAGTGCAGCTCAGACTGCACAATTGTAGGTGATAGCCCTGAAGGTGAGTGAAGCTAAGGAACTTGTCAAAGCCACACAGTGATGAAATGGTAGAACTGGAATTCCAAGCCAGCTCTACCAATTCTAGAACTACTGTTCCTCACCAGTGCTGAGGAGAGAAAACTGTGCGCCCATCAGAGCCTTCCAGTATGGACTGTACCATTCTAGGGCTGGCCTCTGGAAGTGGTCTGTGAGATAAGGTAGTTGTTTGTCAGGGCCTGTGATCCAAGTAAGAAATCTATAAAAACTTTATGTGTTAAAATATGACATTTCCCCTCCATATTCTCTTCCTTTTGCTAATTTAAAATCAAGGCCATCTTCCCCTTCCCGCCCCACTTCAGACCTGGGTGAAAAGGCACTTGACTCTCGTGGGAGATGGGGTGTGGATCCTGGGAGGGGCCAGTGGCCTCAGCTCTGCACAGCCTCACAGATGGTCTTTGTAGCTAGTGGGTGACTATGTCACTCACTGGCCAGCAGTCTTTCTCTGGGTGGATGCTCGTTTGTCATCTTTCTGTGCTTGCCCACACATCAGTGTCAGCACATTCTACCTTGACTCTCCAGCATAATCATGATACAGATGTTGTTTGACTTGAGGCGTTGGGGGCTAGAGTGTGTTGGCAAGAATTCTCCAGCAGCATCCCAGCCTTGGATTCCTGCCAGAGGTCAGGGGTGACCTTGGGGTGAATGAACGGCTGTGCTGCTCAGGAAGGAATCTATACTGTCCCCATGTCTTCTCCCTGACAGCAATGCTAGCAGCAGCCCGGGGAGTAATAGTAGCAGAACAGTTCCTTACTACTTGTAGGCAATGTCATTGCAGGTTACCTGTGCCAGGCCCTGTACTGAGAGCTTTACAAGCATTTGCTGGTTTAATCTTCACAGTGGCCGTTTGTGGTGGGTATGATGATTATTCCTATATTGCAACTGAGAAAGCTGTCTCTTAAGATAGTTCTGAATAGGATATCTTGAGGGAAGAGGATGCTGTTATTTTCACTTTAAGAGAGCTTATCTTTCTTGTAAGTCTAAAGCAGAGGTTCTCAACTGAGGGCCGTTTTACCTTACAGGGGACGTTTGGCAATATCTGGAGACATTTTTGATTGTCACAGTTTGGGGAGGGGTTTGCTACAGCCATTTTGTAGGTAGAGGTCAAGGAAGCTGCCAAACATCCTACAATACACAGGACAGCCCCCCCCCCCCCCCCCCAATAAAGAATTATCTATCCCCAAGTGTCAGTAGTGGGAGGTTGAGAAACTCTGATCTAAAGAGAGTTAAGAAACAATACCGAACTTCTCCCCCAATTTGATACCATTAACTTCTGCTCAAACCCTGCTTGTGTTCATTGGTATAGTTCACTATTTCTGATTCTTCGCCTGAAATCATAGTGGGATTGCACTTTCCTACCTTCTTTGAGTTAGGTGGACATGTGACTTGTTGGCCAATGAACTGTGAGCAGGAAGTAACATGACACTTCCAGGTAGAAAACTTTTAAGAGTTCAGGTGCAATTTGTTACTTCCTTCTCCATTACTGTGGCTACCATCAGTGCTTCCAGATGCTGGAGGCCCCTTCAGATGCGGTCGTGGCGTGACAGTGACAGGGTCAAGTCACATGGACATGTAGTATGAATGAGAAATAACCTTTGTTATGTAAACCACTGAGATTTTGGGTTCGTTACCATGGCATATCCTATCTGATTCTGACTGATGTAGTCTAACTAAAACAAATGAGAAGTTAGGATTTAGATTAGGCAGGTGGTATGTATTTTTGGTATCTCTCTATTGCTAAAAGCTCAAGCATACAGTATTTGTGGATTGCTTACTTTAGTGAAGTTATTGTGCTCAGCCCTATAGGAGGTTTAGAGATGCTGGCAGATTGCTTCATAGAAGAAATGGAAGGGAATTTAGGTCTGTCAGGCCTATCTAGACTTCTCTGAGACCTAAAGAGGTTAAATGACTTGTCCAATCATCTGTGAGTCCTCTGCCAGGATCCGGACACCTCACCCAGACAGTGGCTCTGTGAGGTGCTACTCACCCAACTCAGTAGATGGTTTTAAATCAGTTACTAGTCTGTGACTGTTTAGAAAGTGAAGTTTATTTTTACTTCTAGGACCTCTTGCAGCACCTGACACAGTAATGCTTGTTGAGTGAGTTGGGGTGGGGGGTGGGGGGCCAGGGTAGATATGGTGGGGTGCAACTGGAGAGCCAGGAGGGAAAAGGTGACCTGAGGTGGCCTTCAGGAACACCAGAGTCGGCTTTCAGTGGTGGAGGCCAAGCTGATTGGGGCTTGGGCATGGAGGAAGGAGGGCCTGGGCATTTCTCACTCTTCTCTGGGTTTCCCAGATGTGCAGAAAGCACCCCAGTCTGGGGTCTCCATGAAGAAGGAGTACTACTGTAAGGTGAGGTGTCATCCTTTAGCTGTGTCTGGAGAGGGTCTCTGGTGTCCTGGCTTTGCCTGAGCAGGTACTGCTTCATTGGAGCAGCATGCGCCCTGGAAAGGGATGCCAGTGTACAAGAATTGCTCTGAAGCCTCATTAACTATGCTTATCTCCCTGAGTGGCTCGGGGAACAAACATTAAATGCCAGGAACAGGCTTTTCCTGGCACAGAGCCAGACCCCTTCCCAGCCATGCAGAACACAGTCAGCTTGACTCATGCTCCCAGGCGTTGTGCCTCAGTGCGTCCGTCAACAAAAGGGACATAATTGGGAGAGCTCACCTTATCTGCCTTTCACAAAGGTAGTCATGTCAGAAGGCTCTGTCCTGTAGAGCCAGGGACTGATGCCCTTATAAGTCAGAAAGGGAGGAATGATGGATCAGTCTGTTGCCACTCAGTTCAGGTCTCCAAGGAACTCTTGCCTGGAGGAGGATGGGACAGCAGTCTTGGGACAGCTCTGACAGCACCTGCCAAATGGGCATTTGCTGGCTGTGGACAAGGACTGTGCTAGGATCACCTGTCAGTGGGATTGTTTATTTAAATCCTTTGGTTGCTGGCTGGACTAGTCTGTCCTTCCACCTCCTGCAACCCGGTTTCTCTGTTCTAGGTGCTTCTATCTCAGGGGTTGATCCTGATTCGTGTAGGCTCCATAGTGCACCCCAGTTGCCCAACAAGACTGTCTTTCCCACAGTGTGTGCAAGCCTGCAGGTGCATGGGTGAGCTTCCTGTAAGCCCTCCCCCTTCTCATTAATCCAGGAGGGATTGGTTCTTGATCCAAGAAGGTGCCAACAGTCTCCACCTCGGTTGGGTGATTCATGCATATTCAGGCAGCAGAGGCCTTTTTATTATTGTTAGATGAGAGGCAATATGTCACACAGGCTCAGAGTCTTACTCTGGAGCCAGATCGCCTGGTTTGAATCCCAGTCTCACCACTCCCTTACTGTGTGATCTTATGCAAGTTATGAATCTGCCTGTGACTTAGCTGCTTTATCAGTGAAATGGGGGGGGGGGGATAATAGTACCTACCTCAATGGGATTGTTGTGTGGTTTAAATGAGTTAATATATTTAGTATATGCAAAATGCTTACAAGAGTGCCAGTACACTATAAACATCTTAACTGTTAATATTTTTGGTGCCATCTCTACCATTATGTGTATGTCACTGAGGGATTGCCATCAGACATTCCGCCACCCATTTCTTTGATGTAAACAACTGATGTAAGTCTCACTGGAAGTACCATGCAAGTCAAGTCTTAGCACCAACTGCTGTGGGCACTGTGGGACATAAGACCTTGGGAGTGACCAGAATAGCTTTGTATATGCTTGGTGTTCTTAGTACCATTCCATTTTATCTTTCCAAAAGATAGTCACCATTAAAAAATGATACATATAAACAGCATAATAATGTTTGAAAAATAATTGGCTTACTACCCCTGACCTAAACCAAACTTTTCATATCTCCCTGTTTCCTACTTGTCCTTGTCTGGAGGCAGATAGTCATCTAGAAATGGATATTGTAATTAAAGAACAGAGACACTTTTTTTTAAAAATTCATTTTTATTGTTACACTTATTGGGGTGACATCTGTTAGCAAGGATTACATACGTTTTAGGAATACAATTCTACAGTGCATTGTCAACTTGTTGTATAAGTTCACCACCTAATGTGACTTCTCTTTCCATGACCGTATATTTAGCTTCCTCTCCCACCCCTTCCCTCCTCTCCGACCCCTTCCCCTTTCTCCCCTCCCTAACCCACTCGTCCCCAAATAAACATTGAACTATTGATTGTGTCCATGGGTTTGTTTGTTTGTTCATTTCTTTTCTCTTTGTTGCTTTCAGTTTTATATTCAGCATATGAGTGAAGTCATACAGTTCTTTGTTTTTTCTGTCCGGCTTATTTGACTAAGCATGATGATCTCCAGGTCCATCCATTTTGTTGCAAATGGCAATATTTCATCTTTTCTTATAGCTGAGTAATATTCCATTGTGTATATGTACCACAGCTTATTTATCCAGTCGTCTGTCGCAGGGCACTGTGGTTGTTTCCATGTTTTGGCCACTGTGAACAGTGCTGCAATGAACATTGGGGTTCATAAGTCTTTGCGGACAAAGGTTTTCAAGTCTTTTGAGTAGATCGCCAGAAGGGAGATTGCTGGGTCATATGCTAACTCCATTCCCAATTTTCTGAGGAAACTCCACACTGCCTTCCACAGTGGTTGTACCAGTTCGCACTCCCACCAGCAGTGTACCAGAGTTCCTTTTTCTCCACATCCTCTCCAGCACTTGTGATTCCTTGTCTTGTTGATAATAGCCAATCTAACAGGTGTGAGGTGGTATCTCATTGTGGTTTTGATTTGCATTTCCCTGATAGCTAATGAGGATGAGCATTTTTTCATATGTCTGCTGGCCATTTGTATTTCTTCGTGGGAGAAGTGTCTGTTTAGTTCTTCTGCCCACTTTTCAATTGGGTTGTTTGTTTTTTTGTTGTTAAGTCTTATTAGTTCTTTATATATT
>PVJL010018901.1:0-14955 GCA_004026885.1 Lyroderma lyra | reverse complement strand
GGGTGGGACCCCCTGCCCCCAGGAGACCCTGTGCAGGCCTGAAGTGGGCGGGACCCCCTGCCCCTGCCCCCAGGAGGCCCTGTGCAGCCCAGAAGTGGGTGGGACCCCCTGCCCCCAGGAGACCCTGTGCAGGCCTGAAGTGGGTGGGACCCCCTGCCCCTGCACCTGCTCCCAGGAGGCCCTGTGCAGGCCTAAAGTGGGCGGGACCCCCTGCCCCTGCCCCCAGGAGGCCCTGTGCAGGCCTGAAGTGGGTGGGACCCCCTGCCCCTGCCCCTGCTCCCAGGAGGCCCTGTGCAGGCCTAAAGTGGGCGGGACCCCCTGCCCCTGACCCCAGGAGGCCCTGTGCAGGCCTGAAGTGGGCGGGACCCCCTGCCCCTGCCCCCAGGAGGCCCTGTGCAGGCCTGAAGTGGCGGGTCTGGGTGAGACCATGGGCCCTGCGCCGGGAATGCCCCGCGGGGATGACACGGGCCCCTGCGGTGCTCAGAGTCGGTTCTCAGCCACACAGAGCCCTGGAAAGCTGACGCCCAGGGAGGCCCTGGCTAGGCTCTGGGCCAGCTGCCTCGCTCCGTGGATGAGAAAGGGAAGGTGTGGAGAGGTGTTGGGCCCCCCGGGTCCCTCAGCTGTAGCAGCCCAGCAGGGCTGAGCACCCAGGCCCCTCGCTGCTCGTGTGATGCGTCATACGGGGACCCCTGACGGCCCTGCGATGTAGGGATTCCCACCCAGTTCTGAGAGGGGCCAGTTGAGGCTACTCGGGTTCAGGACTTGCCCGGGGTCACAGAGCAAGGTCAGGGCCCGAGTCAGACGTGGAACCCGGTTCCTGGCCGAAGGCCGGCGGGCCTGTTCCTGCACGGCGGGCTGGTACTGGGAACGGACTGGGTCAGCTGTGGAGTGACCGGCAGAAAGGGTCTCTCCGCCTCAAGGGTTTCCCTCTGGCAGCCCCTCATTTCCCCTTGGGGACCCTCCAGACTCCTGCAGGCGCTGTGTGTGAGGGAGGCTTCCCGGGGGGCTTTGGGGCTGGCTGGGACCCCCGGCGGTGGCTCGGCACCAGCCCGCAGGAAACGGTCCCGAAACCTGCGCGGAGGCTCGTACAGACAAGGACTAACCTCCTGGCCCGAGGGGAGGACATCCCGCCGCCCGGTGCCCGCAGTGCCACGTCCTGGAGTCCCACAGGCCGGGGGAGGTCTCAGCGCGGCTGCCCAGTGCCGTTCCCTGCCCTCCCGCTGCCCCGGCCCCCTTGGTCCGCCCTTTCCTCCGCTGCCTGTGGGCCGGGCCCAGTGCCAGTCACCCCGTGTCCCCCCCTTCCCCCTCCCTCTGCCGAAGCAGCTCCCGCTGTTCCCACAGCCTCTCCTGAACCGGAGGACACGGGACGCGCCTCAGCAGCTGCCTGGGCGTGAGTCATGTCTGAGGTCCCGGCGGCCAAGGAGGAGCCAGGCGGGTGGGCCTTGGGGTGCGGGAGAGAGAAGGGCTTCCTCTCGTGGTCGGAGAGCAGCGGTGGGTCGGGTGGGGGGACGGCGGGGGCCTTAGGAGCTGGTGACACTGAGCTAAGCACCCAGAAGCGGTCCCCGCCATGGGCCAGGGGCCCTGTTTACAGCCCTCGCTCGCACACTTCCCCGGAACCGAGTTGGTGACACTGCGGGTTAGCGCGACGTAGTAGCGACCTGTGAGCGCCGCTCCCACACGGGTTTCACCAGTCCCGGGGGAGAGAACTGACCCCCAGAGGGTCCGGAGGTTTATCCAGTCACGGAGCCGCGACCAAGCCGCCCTGTACCACCTGCACAGCGTACCTGTCCTTCCCCACCCGGGGCCCATGCAGGGACCGGCCGGGCCTCAGCCAGCCCGCACCCCACGAGTCACCGCCCCGGACTCCGCCTGGTCAGCGCTGTGTCAGAGCCCCCCGCGGGGTTAGTGCCACAGTCCGACCCGAGGGTGTCAGTTTACATCAGGAATCAGGAAAGTGGCGCGAAGGGCTTTGCGGCAAACCTGCTCACTTCTTCCCTTCGGACCCTCACCTACAACGTGCACGAAAGACGAGGCCCCCCAATTAGCCCCAACAAGTACCTAGGGAGGAAGGGATCGGGCTGACCACACAAGGGACGTCTGACTCATCACCCACCCACCTTCTCCCTTGCCCAGGACCCCGCCAGCCAGAGTGACGTCTGTGAGCAACGTGGACACGAAGCAAATGCTGCTGACATCGTGGAGCCCCCCGGGGATGGCGCTCCCGCCCCCCCCATGGAAAAGCAGCCCCCCGAACCCCCCCGCCTGCACGAAGCCTGGGGTTTCCAAGAACAAAAGAGGCTGCTGTTGCAATCAGCAAACACAAATGCAAGCCGGGGGGCTGGGGGGCTGGGCGGGACCCCGGGTGTCATCTAGCCTGACAGCCCCGATCTCAGGGGCCTAGGAAAGTACGGGGCAGCGTGGGGACTCGGAAAGTAGTGTTCAGTAACGGGGCGCGCTGAAGTCACAGAGACAGTGACAGGGCCAGCACTAAGGCGTCTGGAATCATCCGTGCCCACGGGGATCGAAACAGCTCTAAGGCTGATTGTAATCCGGTTCTTTCCACGCATCGCATTGCACCGGGTTCTGATAGGACCCGCGAGGGGACTTGGTTACGTCCACGGACCCGCGAGGACACGGAGGCCCAGAGCCGGAGTCGCAGAGACCCTGACCCCGGGTGGTCCGACTTGGAGAGCCCCTCAGCGCTCACTCCTGCCTCCGCCCTTAGTCCAGAGTCACGGCGGTGGCGTCAGGGGACCTTCCGGAGCCCTGCGGGGTGTTTCTAGAAACATCCACAGGGATCCACACACGGGCCCCGGGAAGTCAGACTTCCCTCACGTCCGTGATCGAATCGGACTTCAAAACCCGGCTCCTGCCCCACGATGCCGTCAGCTGTCGTTGGAGGACATCGCTGATTGCCACGCGCTCTGGACACTCTAACGTGTCCTCGTTGGAGACGGTCAGCAAACCCACGCGGCCACGCAGAGGCGCCCGGTGGCCCGCCTGCACCCCTCCTCGCCGCCACCGGGCGGCTGCCCCGGCCGCCCCCCCCACGCCGTCCGCACGGCCCCCCCGGCCCCTCGGGCTCCTTACCGGGTAGCCCCACGAGCCGCTCCCGGCCTGGAACTTGGAGTAGTAGCTGCCCCGGTTGGCGGTCCCGTAGCTGTAGTTGTCGGCCAAGCCGTCGTACATGGAACCTGAGGGCAGAGGCGGGCGTTAGGACAGGGGCCGCGCTGACACCCAGCTCCCGCCGGGCCCCACGGGGGAGCCGGGTCCCTGCCGTGGGGGGGACGACGGCGCTGAGCGGCCCCTCGGGTCCCCTTTTGCTCCTCCTCCTCCACGGCCAGGGCCGAGGGCAGGGCAGCCACGGACGGTTCCCGGGCAGCTCGGAGAGTCCTGGCTGACCCCTGCCCCTGGGGTAGGTGACACCCGCAGGCCAGGAGCTGGCCTGGAGGCCTCGGAGCATGGCCACTCCATGCTGGGAATGACGAGCCCGCGTCCCACCAGGAAAGGCCTCTGGCTCGGGGAGGAGCGGCGGGATCGCGACTCGCCAGGTGCAGGGCCACAAGGTCAGGGCCACAAGGTCAGGGCCACAGGGTGGCGATGGCGGCTCGAGTCCCGTCTGGGGCAGCATGCCGGTTCCCAACCTTGGCCCGGCCCCGCCAGTGACAAGGGGACCTCCCGCCCCTTCCCGTGTCGCCAAGCGGCTCCGTCCACCTCAAGGCCCCGCGAGCATTAACGAATGCTTTCGGAGTGCTCCGAGAGCCACCAGCTCCGAGGGACCACGGTGTCATGGGGCTGCTTAGCGGCCAAGTGGCTTTGAATTACAGAAAGGACTGGTTGTGGGCTCCCGGGGGACCTCCTCCCGCCTTCACCGGACGGCAGAGGGGGTCCTACAGGACGGTCCCTGCTGTCCTTGAATCACGGTTGATGGTGACAGGTCACGACCTTGGTCACGCCAGGCCGTTAGTGAGTGCGCCTCCCCTTCCAGGCCACAGCCAAGCTCAAGGCCGCGGCCCCTCCAGGAAGCCCTTCCCGACCGGTCCCGCCTCTGAACACACACAACCCTGTGTCTGCGCCAAGTCACCTGCTGCCCGGGGTCCTTCCCACATGGCTGGCTGCACAGGGGGTGTCTATGGCGGGGGCACCCAGAGCCAAGCCTGCACCCCCCTTGTTAAATGATGGTCTCTGTGGCATCTGTCAGAGCCTCCTGGGGAGGGTGAGCCCCCTTCTCCCTAAACTGATGGCCCCTCACTCCCCAGCCCCCAGTCACAGAGGACCTGGCCTTGGTCCTGCTCTGGCATCTGGGCAGGTCACGTGGCCTCTCTGGTCCTCAGAGTCCTCTCCCATAAAAGAAGAGGTCGGCCTGTGTGCACCCCAACCCTCTCATGACAAGGAGGAAGGGCTGACAGCAAAGGCTACACCACCGCCCCATCTCCTAGGCTGCCGGCCTCGGGGTCCCCCTGACTCCCACAGGGCCTTCCCTTGGGGCCTCAGTTGTGCCCCCAGCTCTCTGAGGAAAGCCCTGGGTGGTGACAGACAGTCTCCTGGGCCCCCAGGAGGCGTCCTGCTGGGAGGGATGGCTCCCGGGGCGGGGGGAGGGCTCGGCCCCTTCTCGGGGGGGGATCTGTCAGCAGTGACGTCACTCACCGTCTCAGCCACCAGGTGAGGCGTCTCCTCCCTCCACACCCTCTCACACGCCCTTCTCCCTGGGACCGGCGGTGCGGGTGGGGGGACTGAGATCGCCTCTGGAATGCCCTCTAATTCCAAAAGCCAGTCCCCACATCCCAGAGCTGACTGTGGTGGTGACAGTCCCTTCTCGTAGGGCCCAGGCCCCCAGGTCCCCCTTGGGAGCTCCTGAAGGCCCTGCCTAAATTCTACCTGCAGCTGAGGGTCAGGCCACCTGGCTCCCTCCCTCCGCCGCTGTCTTGGCCTCCTTGTGACAACGAGGCTGCCATCACACCGGCCAGCACCGCAGGGGGCAGCCCAGGGCTGCAAACTTTCCTGATTAAGCCCCTGCTCCCATCCCCCCGGCACTGTCTCCTGGGTGCCAGGCCTGGTAAGTGTGGTCCCCGTGCCCAACCCTTGTGGTGAAGGTGCCCTGCGGCCCATCGCGGCAGCATGGGGACAGGGACCTTGAACTCAGTCCAGACGTCCCTGGTGGGTAACCTGGGAAGAGCGGGGCTGAGTGCAGCCCTAGGACACCCAGGGCCGCCTCACTGAGGGGACTCTTGGTCCAGGGCGTCAGGGCAGGTGACCCCACACCCAGCCTCCCACAGGATGACCCCTCCCTCCCAGGTGGGCATCTGCACCCATCTGTCCACACGGGCGCCTGTGCCATGGGCATAGCAGCCAGCTGGCCTATGCGTCGTCCCCAGGAGGACCCCGGTGTCTCAGGGGTAACAGTGCTCTCCCCTAACACGCTGGTGATGCCAGCTGCCGTGTGCACACTGCTCATCCCGTTCCCATCCGTGCATCAGGGGCACGGCCACCGTAGGGTCCGCCACTCAGATGACGCCGTCCCCGGACACCGCTCCCCTCCGTGCCTGAGACAGCGGCCTGACCCTTCCTGTGTCACAGGGGCAGCCAGCTTTGTCCCCTACGAAAGTCTGGGAAATGGAGGTGGCTCCTTTGTTAGGACTCATGGGACACTTCCGTGGGGACAGGCACCTCTGCCAGGATGACTCATCCTCGCCACCTCTAAGCTCTCAAACAGGTCACACCCACCACACCTGAAACAGCTCTCTTCTCAGCAAAACCCTTTCTCTGCATTCAAAACCTTGCACAAAAGCCAGTTTCTCCTGGGGGTGACCCCACCCAGCTCTGGGCACCCCAAAAGCTCCGGCAGAACCCTGCACGTCAGCACTCTCTGCAGCTGCTCCCTCGCCCTGTGCTGCTGGCTCATGGGTTCCCTGGGGCGTGCCTTCTGCACGTGGTGGGTGTGCGTGCGTGCACCCCTGCACCGTGCACCTTCTCCCGCAGAGCAGGGCCGGGCTGGAGCCCCTGAAGCCAGGGGTCCGCCACGCCCACCGATGCTCATCCCACCCCGACCCCAGGACCAGACTCTCCCTGGACACGGCTCAGGACGTCAGCCTGCCTGACCGTATGACCACAGGCGATGGCAGTCAGGGGCAGAGGTCATCCGAAGGCCCTCCCACTCTGCCCCTGGCCCTGCAGGGCAGCCTGGTCAGAGGGAAACTGCTGCCAAGGTGTGGCTGTCCCCAGCTCAGTCCCCCAGGCCTCTGTCTTCTAGCTCCTTCTACACCTGAGTGAAGCCCATCAGCTCAAGAAGCTCGGGAAAGGAAGCCCAGGACCTTTCAGCCCTGACCAGGCCTTGACATCCCCCCGGAAACCTGTCCCAGCCGTGGTCCCCAGGGAGGCTGGCCCCGCCCGAGGAGTTTCAGAGCCCCAAGAAGCAGAACCCCGGAAGCAGACAGTCCCGGCACCACCTCCGTCCGAGGGCAGGTCTCTGCAGGAGGGAGAGCTCGGGGGGCCTCGGGGGAGGAGCATGGCCAGACACACCCTGCTGTCTCCGCGGGGCCCCTGGGAGCACCGTGGACGTGCCTCCCCGCCCCGAGCCTCCACGAGCCCCAGGAGGCAAGCAGCTCCTCGGGCGTCACGCGGCCACTGGCGGGGGCTCTGGCCTGCTCCCGGGCACGTGTGCAAAGCGGAAACGCGGAAACCACCGGGGGTGCCGCGGCCTGTGTCCTCCTGCCCCCACCCCGCACCCAGGCTCCCGCGCTCCGAAGCCGGCCACCCTCCCTGGGGGTCCGGGCGTGGCCACCGCGGAACCGAAGGACCGGGCAGACGCTGGCAGCTTCGTGCGGGGCCGGGGGCTCGTGTGGCGGGGGCCCGGAGCACGGCCCGGCCACCCGGCTGGGGGCCCCGAGGAGAAATCGTCACCGGCAACGAGCACACTAAATGTCTGTCTGCACGTGTGTGCGTCATGGGGGGACCCCCACGCCGGGTGTGCGTGTGAGTGAGGGGCACCGGATGACGCCAGTGTGTAGCCACGTGGGAGACGCGTGGGTGGGACGCCGTTTGCCATGCGTGAGGGTGTTTCCTAGCTAGAAACCATGGGCCGTATGTCCCGGGGGAGGAGCCTGTGTCTCTGGGGGAGGAGCCTGTGTCTCTGGGGGAGGAGCTTTCTGCAGGACCTCTGCCAGCGGTGTGGGGGGTGGTTTGCAGAGATCAGGGGTTAGACAAGTTATTTCCAAAGGGTGTGGCCATCACCTAGCCCTTCGGAGATGACGTAATCCAACGTGTCACAGGTGCAGAGACCCAGAGAGAGGCAGTGACTTGCCCAAGATCACACACAGTCAGCAATGACCCAGATTGAACTCGGGTCCCTGACTCCGGGCTGCACTCAGGCCATAGCACAGACCACAAGGTGTGTGTGTGCGCGTGTGTGCATGCGTGTGCATGCGTGTGCATGCACGGGGGGATGTATGTGTGTGCACTGTGTGTGGTGTGCCTACACAGCATGTCACTCCAGGACATCTAACTCCAGGACATCAAAACCACTAAATTTCTGGGGTCGGGGGAGGGTCACACTCCATCGCAGAAGTAGCTCCCACACTTTGAAACATGGAAAATTAATTGGCTTATTGACATCTACCATGTTGTGTGTGGGAAGGGGAATGTGTGTGTTTGGTTTAAAAAAAAATCTCTGCCAATGAGCTTAGCGAAGGGGCAGGCTCCAGGAAAACAGCCTTTGCCCCGAAACTGCCTGCAGCCCCCACCTTCTGCATGTGTTGTAACAGGCCGAAGGCAATTCTGGCTCAAACCTCCACCTCCAGCCAAGATACAGTGTAAAGAACCAGGAACTGGGTCATCCGAAGTTTAATTGGTGTGCTTTGCTGCCGGAACCAGCTAAGACACAAATACCCTGTACCGTCCCCCATCTCAGCTTTGGTCCCCCAAACACAACCCCAGATCAGCTGCCTGTCACGGTCTGTGGTCCCAGAAGGACAGCCTGCAAGAGGGCAGACCTCTGAGGCACGGGTCCACACGACGGTCAGACACCAACAGGGAGGCACCCACGAGGCCGTCCCACGGGGGTCCCGCCCCCAGGCCTGCGAGGGCGCGGCCCAGCCCCTGCCACCTCGCCCCCCATCTCTGACCAGGGCGAAGTCCGGCGGGCACCCGTGCTTCTGAGAAGCAGGGAGGAGGAGGCAGGCCCACGGTGGGGTTCGCAGTCACCGCGTTTAAGCCACAGAGAGACAGACGGGGCAAAGGGGGCTGCTGGTGGCAGGGTCTCCCTGGAACGAGGGGGGATGGGAAAGGAAGCCCAGGACACACTGTGGGTACAGCGGCCAGTGTTGGGGGGCTGGGGTTGGATCAAATGAGATTTGGGCAAAGATTAAAGAGGAGATTCCCTCTCAAATTACGAAGAGCCGGAGTGTGGGAATGTGTCCCCTTTCAGGCTGGATAAGCCCTAGGCCAGCCCTTCACCCCCAGTCTCTGCGGGTCACCAATTCCTGCAGGGACGTCCCACTCCCGGGCTGGAGGTCCAGCAGAGACCTGAGCAGCCACAGGGGACCGTCTGGAACAGGGACAGAGCCACAAGAGCAGGCACGGCCCCAGCTCCTGCCCCGGGCTTGGTCACCACTCAGCTCCCCACGCCGGACAACACAGGCGAGAACCTCATGGGGACGCCTAGCGGGCTGTCATGGGGCACGAGGAGTGGCGGCCACCCTGCCCTGCACCTGTGGAGTGTGGCTGGCCTTCTCCAGGGGCTCAGGGAGAATCCAAGACTCCAGAGGACCCTGCTCATCTCCGGTGGATGAGGCAATGCCGGGGGCACGGCCCCTCCACAGCCACCAAGCCCCCCCCCCTAGAGCGGGTGCCTGGGATGTAAGCAACTCAAGAAAGGGGGTGTGGGGCCATCGGCCGGAGCCGGCGGGGACCGCCTGGGCGGTGCTGGTGGGGAGGAGGGGCATCGGATGAGACCAGCCAGCTAAACTGGAAGCCCCAGCTCCAGGTGACCTAACCACCTCTCCCAGCGATGGGACAGGCCCCTGTGGGAACCTCACCAGCACTGGGGGTGGGGGACACACCTACAACGTGGAGCCTTGGAGAGAGACACAGGCCCCTGGGCCCCTTGGCCAGTGTCCCAGCAGGGGCCAAGAAGAGGGGGCGTTTGGAGCAGCGGGGCTGGGGCGAGACCATTCTGGAGCTGTGAGCCCGAGCTCAGGCCAGAGACGGAGTGGGACCGGGTAGGAGACAGGTGAGTCATGTTCAGGGGAGAGAGGACATGGCCTTCAGCTGGGACTGGGCTGTGGCCGGAAATGGGGCACCTTGTCGTCCCAAACCGACGTCCAGAAAAGGCCAGTGAGCCATCACCCAGGCACCGCGCGACAGAGGAGGAGGAGGGGGAGGGGGAGGACAGGCCCCGGAGGCTGCGGGACCTTGAGGGAGGCCAGGAGGAGAGGGACCAGGCACCCCGACCGACCCCGTGAACAGCGCGCAGAGCCACAAAGCCTTCGGAGCCGGGTGGCTGCCACTCACATGCCACGAGGCTCCACGAGCTCGTCCCCACGTCCCCTCCGTGCCCTGCAGCGCCTCTCCCGACCCCCGCTCCGATCTCGGTGGCACCTTCGCCCGCCCCCCCGGGACCGTGCCCCGCCGGCCTGGGTGCCAGCTGCCCGCTGGAGGTGCAGGGCCACGACGCCTGCGGAGACCCCGGGGCGTGAGGGCGAGACCCCCCAGCGGGGAGGAGGGGACAACGGCGCCTCGGGGTGCTCCTGGGGGCGGCCAGCGGCCCGGGGCTCTGGGGGCGCTCCCCGCGGCGCACGGACAGGGCCCTTACCCCGGTTGGAGTGGCTCAGGGTGGACGCCTGGGAAGACTTGGACTTCTGCCGCTTGACGGTCATCATCACCTGCTCCTGCACGCGCTGCCGGCCCGACGTGCCCGTCTTCATCTTCAGGTCGGACGGCAGGGCCAGCGTCGAGCTGTCCTGGTCCTGGAAGCACTCGTAGGCCAGCGCGGTCTTGAGCGGCGAGTGGCTCATGGTGGCGGCGGGGGGCGCAGGCGGGCGCGCGGGGAGGCCTCCTGTCGCTCAGCGGCTCCCTGTGGCCATGGAGCGGGGGTCCGCGAGGGTTCGGGCTGCTCCGGGCGCCTCCGCCCTGGCTCGTGTCTCTGCCGGCACTGGTGAGGCCCGCCTCCGTCAGACTGGATATACCGCCCCTGCCTGCACCACCCACTCGGCCGGGCCCCCGGGGGGCAGGGCCGCGTCCTGAGCGTGGGACTGCCCGCTCGGCTGTGTCTCCTCCCCGCCCCCCTGCGCGGGACGTGATGCCCCGGAGACGCCCCTCTGCCCCGTCCAGGACAAAGTATGTGCTCAGCTCAGGCGCCCGGGAAGGTCGCTCTGGGGGGAAGGAGTCCTCCTGGCTCGACCCCAGGACGGCCAGACCGGCGCCGCCCTCTGTCCCGTGGGGTTGGGGTGGGGTCCCCCAGGCTGGTGGCAGAAGCACAGACCCCATCCAAAGTCAGTGCTCCGTGTGCTGGGGACAACCCGTTGTCCTGGAAGGCAGCGTCCGGGGGTGACGTGGGAGCAAGGAGCTGGACCTGGGCCGGCCCGGGATGCAAAACCGCGGGGCCGTGACCCGCCTGGGCTGGGCAGCGGGTCCTCCCGGGCCCACTCAGCCCCTAAACATGGGGTGGCCTGGGGCAGGGCTCAGGTGACAGTGCTTCTGACCGGATGGGGGACCAAAGCCAGGTCAGGGAGAACTCCATCCAGTGCGAATCCCGCCCAGACCCTCACGGAGCGACTCAGGCGGCCTCGCCCACCTCACTGCCCCGCGGAGGCTCGTGACCCCAATCCGCAGAGGAGGGGACCCCCCGAGTCTACGCGTGTCGTGCACTTAGCGTCGAGGAAGGATGGGGGAGCCGCAGGGGCCACAGGTCACTTGCTGAGGAGGGAGTGTCACAGGCGGGAGCCCCAGCAGTTCCCCAGAAGGCCGTCCTGGGAGCCGTGTCCCCAGCAGACACGGTAACGTGCATGACAGCGTCCGAGAGACTTTTGTCACGGAGGGTTGAGTTCCTACGACCGGACCGTCGAAGACACCAGAGATGTGGCCGATGACACGTCACGAAAGCGCAAGCCCGCCGAGCGTCGGCCGTCACTCAGATCCCGCCTCCAGCCGCAGACCACCCGGGGCTGACGGGGCTGTGGACACCAACCGGCCCCGCAGACCGTCTCTCTGCCGGGGGGGCGGGGGGAGGTCACCAGCTCATCGGTGTCACAGCCTCCATCCCAATCGGGCCTGTGGCCCCTGGGCCTGTGGTCTTCCCTCCAGCTTCCCTCCAGGTCCTGCAAACAGGCATCGAAATGCCCTGCACACGGGTGACACGCAGGCCCCGGCGTACCCCGGAGGCCCACGACGACGGTGTGTAAAACACGGCCACACCGGACCGCACACGCGGCCCATCGGCACCGGCTGCACCGGCTCCAGTAAACGCTCAGGGCGTCCGTGAGGAACGGTCCCCTCGCAGAGAGGCCCCGAAGGGAGCGACGGGAGAGGCCTGGGCTGCTGTAAAAGGCCGTCCTCCGGCCCTGCCCACTGACACCGAGCATCTTTGACGTTGTTTGCAGGGATGAGGGTCAGGTTTTCTAGAAGCTTCCCTGTGGCTTGGATGGTGACACAGGCCGATGCACTGACAGCCGTTGCCAACACTGGCCGTGCCCCAGGGAACCCGGCTCCGTCAGAACCCTCACGACGGCCCTGTGAGGCGGGGCCCAGGGCCCTCGTCTTTCCTTTTCAGACGAGGAAACTGAGGCCAAGGGCGGCCACCAGGCTGGTGATGGCAGGAGCAGGGCCGAGCACAGGCAGCCTGAACCCAGGACCCGGGCACCCGATGGCCGTGCCAGGAGGCCTCCCTGTGACTCCCAGGGACAGGCCAGTCTCTTCACAGCTCCCACTCTGATCACAGGGCATGAAGGCCAGGCCACCTGGGTCCCCTTCTGGCGGTGTCACTGACAGGCTTCAGGACCTGTGTCCTGAAGTCCCTCCTGTGTCCCCAGTGTGGAATCCATGGGGCAGCCCTCCTGGCTCACCAAGCCGCCTGGAGCCCCAACACTCGAATCTTGAGTCGATGGTGCCGATTCGGGGGGTGGGTGCAGTTGGAGTGGGGACCTCATGTCCCGCTCGTCCTGCCCCCGGTGTCAGAGCGCATGCTGCTCCGTCCCAGTTTCCCCACAGCCCCCGGAGGAATTACTCTGCTGAGGAGGAGACACTCGGACGGCTCAGCCAGGGGCGAGGCTGGATTTGACCGGCCGTCCCACGTCCCCCCAGCGAGGACGGAGGGCACAGTCTGGCTCCCGGTGGGCGACGTCTGTGCACGGTTGGGGACCAGCGGGTCCCCGCTCCGCATCGCCCCCGTCTCGCGCCTGCCTGAGCCCTGTCCCCTGGGGGGCCTGCCTCGGAACCACAGAAGAGGGTGGCACTCCCGGGTGTCGGCGATGGCATGTTCAGCACAGAGTTTTAGGTGGTGAAACGTTTTAAGGGGTGGGGGTTCGTGTGAGTGGAGAGGGTTAGGGGGTGGGTCTCGGGGACACTCCCCGAAAGAAGCCACCCTTGGCTCCGTTCTGATACATGATGAGGAGCTACGCGTCGTCAAAGCCGTTGGAACGAGTGGGGACCGAGAGTCGTGGCCGCCCGCCCTGCAGCACCGCACGGGACCTGGTGTCACTGTCACACTCGAGGCTCCCAGGGTGGATGGAAGTAAGGCGTCCCACGACCTCACGGCTCGCGGAGACGCGGAGCCCACGTTTACCCCACAAGGGCGGATGGAGCACCCTCCCCGGGCGGGCGGTGCGGGGAGGGCTGGCAGGGGGCCCACGGAGAGCAAGGAGTTTGGGCTGGGCCGGGAGCGCGGGGCCTGGGCGCGTCCAGGGCGGGCGGGGCGGGACCTGCGGAGGGGCAAGGCCAGGGCCTGCACCCAGGCCTCCGACACGCCAGAACGCTCCGGAGCTGCCGTTCTGGTCCCTGGGCGGGGTGGGTGGGGCGGCCCCGGGAGGGGTAGACGGTGATGAATAACGTGGCTGGGACCCAGCCCTGTCCCAACGGGCTGCCGTCAGCACTCTGCCAACCCAAATTTCCAGTTCTGTGCTCCCGACCTGCCCCTCCCCCCGGCCAGCAGGACGGGGGGTCCAGGCCTGCGCCCCGGCGTGAGGGTCCTCGGGGCCCCTAGCTCCCTGCAGGGCACAGACCCCCGGGGGCCTTCCCAGGAGGACGCACGGCCAGCTGTGTGACCTGGAGCAGGCCCCTTCGCCCCTCCGTGCCTCAGTGTCCTCGCGTGTACCCTGGGGTCAGGATCACCGAGCTCACCGAGTTCTTGGGACCGGAAACACACGTAAGAAGGTGCCAAGTGTCCAGCCGAATCGTACGCAGGACACGCGACTTCCTGCTACCTCGCTGCCCGCCTCCCGGACGCCCCACTTCACCCTGTGACCCCAGGCCCCGTCCCCCACGCTGGCCTCCCTCCTGTCTGGGACCAGCACTGCTGTCCACCATGGTGCCCTGTCATTACCGCCCCGGGCAACATCACCCCTCAGCGTGGGGGGCCTCACGGACCCCGGGTCAAGCCCTCGACTTGTCAGAAGGTGCCTGGGTGCCGAGGGGCCGGTGCATGTCCCTGCCTCCCCACCGTGGGGGCCCTGTCCGCTCAGAGTGAGGGCGGGCAGCAGAGGGGGCCTGGGGGAGAGCTCCGGCACCCAGGGGCGGGGCCTGGCCCTGGGAGAGGCCGTGGGAGCGGGGGTGCGCCCGGGGAGCCCTGCCTCCCTCCCTGTGCTGTGGTCCCCGGCCCCGCCCCAGCCCCAGCCCTGCACGGCCTCGTGGTAATTTGATGAGTCACCCGCCCGCGCCTGCAGACGGGGCCGCCACACCTGGGGCCGCTGGCACCCCAGACGCCGTTTCTGCTCTGAGCTGCTGGGCTGGCGGCAGGCGGCCTGCCAGGCCACCGATGGGCATGACAGGGAGCCCGGCCGCCCCAGGGCTGGGGCCGGGCTGAAAACCTGCTGAGTGGCAGGGCCTCCGGACCGCCCCATGGCGCGGCCGGGCCTCCCGTGGACGCCCCGCCCAGGTGCCAGGCCCAGCACCGCCCGCCCGTCCCGCACGGGTGCTCGTGGGCCCCGGGCTCTGCAGTCCCCAGGGCTGGGCCAACATCGTGGGGAGCCACGATGGGTCGGGCAGGGTGCCCTCGGCCCGGCGGGGCGCCCTTCCCCCCGATCCAGATTCCTTCCCCGCCTGCCCTCCAGCCCAACTCAGCTGCCCCTCCTCCCAGCAGGCCCCGGCTGGCACGGTGGCCCGGGCCTTTCCTGCCACTGAGCACATTGCGCTCCTCCCTGAAAGCACCCGGTACCCCAGCACGCCTTCACCACCCAAGGGGTGCCAGGCCTCCGCGCTGCCCCGTCACATCCCCCTGCATGTGCCACCGCAGCCTGTGCCCGGGTGCCATCTCAGCACCCACCTTTCTGCTCCCACGTCCCACAACCTCTCTCTGGGCTGCCCGAGGCCTGGACGGCAGGCCCTGGGGGGTTGGGGCTGCCCCTGCGCCCGTGTTCACAAGTGGCTCCCTGACCTCTCTACCCGCCTCCCGCCGCCATCTCTGGTTTTAACTGCCCGCTGGCCACTGCAGGTCAATGTCAGGTTCTTCCCGCAACCCCAGGCCGAGTGCTTCTCCTCTAAGTGACACACACATGCCACACCATGCACACCGTGCACACTGTGCACACCACACACACCACGGACCACACACACTGCATGCACCGCACACATCACATCACAAGACATTTTTGGAAGGGACAGAGCTGCTGGAGCACACAGCCTTGGGGGTCTGGGAGGACAGAGCTACTGGGGTGCACAGCCTTGGGGGTCTGGGGGGACAGAGCTGCTGGGGTGCACAGCCTTGGGGGTCTGGGGGGACAGAGCTGCTGGGGTGCACAGCCTTCGGGG
>PVJL010018900.1:0-14978 GCA_004026885.1 Lyroderma lyra | reverse complement strand
GCCAACGCAGGAAGAGATGGCCATAAACTTGGGCAGAAATGCATTATTTATCACAAAAGCCCATAGTTGTTTAAGTAAATACTACTTTGCAGATGTGAGAGCATTGTTCCATATCACAATTAAATCATCACCTCCAAGATTCCCTGAATCAGGAGGGGAAAACGAGGGACTCGGAAAACCCATGACTTCCTGGAACTTAACAATAGATTATGGTGATTGGACCACAATCTTTTGATGTGCGACTTATATTCCTCATAAGTCACGTCACCATCTCTCAGCAACATATTCGAGCATTGAGTGTACCAGCTGTGTGTGTGTGTGTGTGTGTGTGTGTGTGTGTGGACGCACACGCAAGCTGTAGAAATACATTTTATATGCATCTTATATGTGTTTTCTAAATACAGGTGTATTTTGAAAATATATTACATATATAGTGATTCAGAAGGAAACAAAAATACATGAGCTAATTATTTGCTTTCCAAAGTGTAAAACTTTTATAATAAACCCAGGTACCAGAAAATTCCACGTGAAAAGGATATATTTCAAAAGCGTGGTGTCAGAGCCGTAAGCCTGACCACAGTGGCTCCTGGAGCGAAGAGCTTCTGAGTCATTTCCTTGGGTTTCATTTTCAGAAGGTTTCAATTCTTCGTCAGAGGGAATAGATGACAGTTGGGACATGAACGTCTTTTGTCACCACGACCACATTCTTACAAGGAAAACGGAAACAACATTGAGCAAGTCCTCTTCCCCTAGAAATAAACGTCAATGCCCCGTTCGCGTCTCCAGACCCGTGGGCGTGGCCCTCTGTGACCTGCATGATTCCCGTGATGCCACGAAAGTGACTGGACAGGGGCCATAAGAAGCTAATTGGTTGATCACATGTTTTTGTATATGAACTTGGATTTATTGGGGATTCTTTTGCTACTTTCATGTGACCTCCCTTTATAATGTGATTCTTACAGTGAATGGCAGGATTTGCTAGAGACAAAACGAATCTTATTTCTAACTGGACTTTCTGATAAGGAAATGTTCAGAATCAGCGAGCAGGCTCAATGAAGAGTCCTAATTCTCTCTCTCCCTCTCTCTCTCCCTCTCTCTCTCTCTCTCTCTCTCTCTCACACACACACACACGCAAACATACTAACCTAGTTTTCCATGTGCTGTGAGTGATTGGGCCTGACCACATACACTGAATGACTGTGCTGATTAAATTCTGTGATCTTTTCTCCACATTTAATTCATCTTGTCAGGTATGGAAGACCAATGGCTTCATTTCAAAAGGAAAAAATAAAAGCACAGGGCTTTGTTCTGTGACCTTTAGTTCTGAGGGAAATACTAAAATACCAAAACAGCCGTTTGAGCGGCCAGCGTTTATAATGTGCTTCTCCTCTGTGGGGGCAGCGAGGGGCTTCTGAGCCTTGGCATGGCGCTGGGTTGGGGTGACAGGGCCGTCTTTCTCCTGGGCCGTGGACGGCTGCTGGCGAAATGACCCCCACCCCCCACCCCCCGGTCGGCCGGGTTCCCACACGCAGCCCCGGCCACTTCCTCGCATTCCCCTGCTTCTGTCTGTGCGAAGCCCCAGGCGGGAGGTGACAAGTTAAACACACCCCTTCTGTCTCAGGTGCTGTGAAGGCATGGGGACAGAGGCGAGCTGCAGGGCGAGGGGCGCGGCCGATATGGGGGGGCCTGGGTCCAGCCAGGGGAGAGGCCCCGCTGCCCAGAGAAGGAAGCGTAATGAGATCCTCCTCATGCATAGTTCATCGGGGCAAACGTGATGCCTACGAAGCCGTGACCCTGCCGGGCCAGTGTGCCATCACGTGCACCACCTTCCTGGAGGAGCGTGATATGACATGGGCCGAAGAGGAGAGGACCCGGCACACCGGGGCCCAATGCACAGCACCGGTGTCCCGCGCGGCGGGAGTTACGTGCAGGCCGCCGCCCGCCAAAGCAGCAGCTTCAGTGGGTGCCTGGACATTCCGCTCAGCCCCCAAGTGACGTTAAAATGTTTGCTGTCTCGTCTTTAAATGGGGAGCAAGGAGGCTGGAGGCCCAGCGTAACCACGGCCTCAGCCGTGGGGGCTGCGCGCTGGGGTTGTGCCAAGCCGGACCCGGGGGCCTTTCTGCTCCTTTGGAACCGAAGTTCAGACCGAAATGTGGGCAGCGAAGAGGGTGCAGACCGCTAGCGTGTGGGCTGTGGCCGACATAAAATGCACTTGGCCGTGCTGCACTGTGACCCAGGCTCCACGGCCGGGGTGGGGGCGGCCGCAGCCCGAGCCCAAGTGGGGCTCCCGGGGGAGGGATCAGAGAGGGAGTGGTGACGGCAGCTCCGGGTGTCTCCAGTGTGTCACCTCCAAGCCCTGAGATGCTGAAGGGACGGGGCGGGGTGGAGGGTGGGGGTGGGGACAATCCCCTGACCATCCTCCCTTGGGGAGTACGGAGAGCGCAGGGTCACGGGTGATGGGGTGAGAAGCCGCAGGCGCCCTGGGAGGTGGGCACCGGGGTCACTGCTGAGCAGGGGATCTTAGCTCTGGTGCCTCGGGTGGAAGCCGGTCCCAGAGGGAGTTCTCTCAGTGTCCTGGGGCCTCCAGCCAGGTCCCGTGAAGTCTGGGGACCGAGTCTGAGCACGTGCGTTTACTTTGCTACTACCCCGACTTACCCCTGGCGCCGTGTGGCTTTGTGGAGGTATTTATAGCCCACTGCCCCCGGTATAGCCTCAGGTGACATGAGGTCATCTCTCCAGGGCACCTGGAACTAACCACCTTGTCACCCTTGTTTAACCCTAACGACAGAGCTTAAAACCGCGCTGCCCTCCCCCCCTCCCTCCCTCCTGCTGGCCTTAAAAGAACAAAACAGAACGAAAGCACAGGACACGCGTCTCTGCTCTCAGTACACCCGTGTGCGCCTGGGGACAGGCGGTGCGGGGCGAGGACTCGGCTGGGAGGGGGAGGGGAGGCACCACCGTCCCCTCTACCTGGCGGACGTGCACCCTGCCCCCCCGCTGCTGAGAGCTGGCGCTACGGAGGGCCCCGTTTTCGAGCCCAGAAAGAGTGTTTGCTTGTCCGCCCGTGCTCTCAGGGAACTTGTCCTGTTGCCTCTGCCCGTTGGGTGACTTACTGGCTCAGCACACAGGAAAATGCAAAGCCCCCAATGGGCACCAAACGATAACGTTATTAGAGTTCTCTCGGGGGTCCGATGGGACAGACGGCCGCGTCGGGGGGACGTGCCGGGATGCAGTGTCTGCAGCCTGAATTTGTTTCCTATGCGATCCCTTTTCTGTGACAACAACGCACACGTTGGATACCGTATAGGACACAGAACCCCTCTGAAATCAAGAGGGTGCAGGGTGAGACACGAATTGTAAAACGCCGGGACGGGCGTGAGGCCCAGCATCGCAGAGGCTGCCGCGGGCCTGGCGCTTCCCCGGCCACCGCCTCCAGTCAGGCCACGTGCGTGTGACTGTGCCTGGGGAGATGCCACCCGGAGTCAAGTGAATTCGCCGCGCTCAGATTCTCAGGCACGTCCAGTAAACCAGGCTCTGTCGCCCCGGCTTGGCTTCGTTAGCAGTCCCCTACGGTGCCACGACCGCAGGCCTCCTGGAGCGACTGGCCACGGCCGGTCCCTTCGCCTCTCACCTCTCTCCTCTCTGACTCTGTTCTAGACGTTCGGGCTTCGAGGCCGAGAGAGGTGATGGATGAGTCTGGAGGCAAGAGCGAGGACGCGCGCTGGCTTTTCGGGTAAGAAGTGGACTCCCTCCCCTGGGAGGGCTCATCGGCGTGCGGACGCAACGGGCAGGAAGGGACGCGTGAGTTCTGGTCCGATCGTGTGCTTTCAACGAGGGGCACACGCGGTGAAGAGCGACTTTAGGAAGACCCTCACCGCGCAGGTGCTCTCCCAAAACGACCTGGAGGAATCCGAGTCATTTCATGCGTCCGGGAAAAGAAACGACCAGCTTGGGTTCACTAAGACTGAGGCTGTCGGGCAACTGCCATGGCCATAGCGTTTGGCGAGGTCTCCCCTTGGCTGTGTGCTCCTGCGTGCGACAGACAGGTTGGAAGCCGGGATGGTCACTGCCCGGAGTTGCTGACCCTTAGCAGCCTAGACCGTTAGGCTTTGCTGCTGCTGCTGCTTGTCACAGTGCAGGACAAACTAGGATGAAACAGTGTGAAAAGACGCCTCTATGAGATCTGTGGGGCACCTGGGGCTTGGAGGGACAACGGGCAGGACTTCCAAAGTCGTGGCCCGCAGGAGCGCGTGCCGGCTTGCGAACGTCCTGACGCGGCCGTGGGGGCCCCGCTTCGTGCCTGCTTGTATGAAGCCGGCTTCGGCCTGCGGTGGGGTCGAGGCGTTCTGGAGGGCGCAAAAGGGCGCTTGGGTGACGGCGTCTCTTACGGAAATAGTTGGACGTGTGGAGAGGGATCCCCATTAGCTCCGCCTCCCTGGAGAAGGCTTTTGTCCTCTTTACACCCCGAGTCTTTGTGGAGTCCTGTGTCCAGCCACTTCGGTTCCTGTCTGATTTCATTCCACCCCTGAAATCAGGAGCATCCAACGTGTGAACCCCACTGTCCCCTCCTTCTAGGTTCCTTTCTTTTCTCCTGGTAGCGTCTCACTCTTTGCCAGGAAAGGGTGGGCCACGTCTGGTCTAAATGTGCAAACGTTGGGCTCCTTTGCTGCAAAATCGATCCCTGTAATGAAACAATGTAGATTATTTTTTAAAACTCTTTATTCAGTTCCAAAGGCAAGTGTCTATCCGTGGACTTGGTGCTGAGGTGCTTTGCCAGCGATGATAGAAAACCTTTCCAAGCTCCTGACTTTGTTTTGTGCCTTCGGTTAACGGCCCGTCTATGGGCCCTTGAATGAGGATGAACCAGAGGAAGGGCGTTTGGTTTGTTTCAATGTGTCAGAGGACGGGTTCTTGGAACCTCACTGATGTTTACTTAGCTGCTTCCTCAGATCAAGGCCGTTGTACTTTGTTACTCCCGTATCAAAATGCTAAACACGCTGAATGGTCGTCCGTGAGGGGAAGACACCCCATGGGCAGCGTGCCCCGTGGCGCATGGTGCCGAGCTAACCGGAAGCCGTCGCCTGAAACCCTGCAGAATCTCGGGCTGAAAGTCAAGGTAGAATTTGAGAAGACATTTTGGAGGATCTGCGGAATGTAAAATAACTCTTCGTTGCTCTTTCTCTTCTAAATTGACATTAATGGAAAGCAATAAAAAAACATTTTAGGGTGTTTTTCCACATTGACTTGGATCGTTGTGGCATTTACACGCCTCCCGTAATGTGTAGGTTTGAACAACTTTTTATGTAGCCCACTACGTTTTAGAAAACGTTACGTATTCCCAAACCAGAAAGGTCCATCACAGGTGAGTGGGTAAACAAATTGTGGTACATCTGAGGGTCAATGAACAAGGAATGAGCTGCTGATAAATGCAACGACATGGGTTACTCTCAACGAGAATACGTGAAATGAAAGAAAAAGTAGGTTCTGGAATGGTTTCATTTACGTGAGTTTCTAGAACATGGCAAAACTAATCGACCGATTCAGAGAGTGGATCTGCGTTTGCCTGGGGTGCACAGTGGCACGAAGACACTTCTCAGGGTGACGTCAGTGTTCTGATCTTGATTATGTTGGTGGTTACACAGGTACGTACTTGTGTCATAACCTCATGGTACCATGGATTACAAATTGGTACAACTTACTCTCCGTAAATTATACCTCAGCAACGTTGATTAGAAAAACAACACGAAACAAAAAAGCCCGTATCTGTACATTTCTGAGCAGGTGCCCCGCCATGAACCTGTGCGGACAGCTCTTATTTAACACATCGAACAAACCTCGGGAGCCTGAGAGTCTGTCCTCCCTAAATCCAGAAGTGCTTGCGGTGTGGGGCTCAGCCGTGGGGTCAGTGAACAGATGCTCTTCTTAGATCTGTGTGGGGTGCACATAGCAGTGTCGTGTCTGAGCGTGTCTCTTAGGGAAGAGATCTGTTGTCGCAGACGTCCAGGCGAGCTGTGCGGTGGGAGGATCTCAGCTGTGAGAGGCCTGAATGTGGCAGCAGGGCCCCGTGTGCGACAAGCATGGCAGCTTGTGGAGTGTCACTGAAAGCAATTTGGAAGCTCGGGCGCAGTGGGCCCAGTGGTTGGAGCCAGCAGGTGGGGGAAGTTTGTGGTACCATGATGGGACCCTGCCACATAGCCTCCCAAGCCTACAATAGTCTGTGAGTGCTTAGAGCAGAGTTGGTGGCTTGACCCAGGGTGGCCCAGAGGAGAAGAAGGAGCCTGCAGAAGTGCAGGGGTCAGATTCTGCAGCCCACTCGCTGCAAATCAACCGTCCGCAAGGCTGGGCTGCACCCTTGACAGACTTAGCGGGTGCGTCTTCCTGCATACAGCTGTAGAACCCACTGGGCTTTCTGGGTTACACATTTATACAGTATCACGTGTATCACACACGTGTAACAACCTGAAAAAATGATCGCAGTGGAGCAAATGAGAAAAATAAGCTCGAAGCAGTCAGAGCTGAGAAGGGAGAAGGGACCACAAGGGCTGGCTGTCAGCCCGCTGACACCCACACAATCCGAGTGTAAAATTACCCTTTTCTTGTGGATGGTGGGCAAATTTCAAAACATCAGATACTTGTGTAAATGCTGATTCTGTCGCCAAGTCCATTTGTGTGAGACTTGGTTTTGAAATGACCTAGTGTGTGCCACTCCCATTCGAGGTGGTCACAATTTTAAGGGATAAACTTAAGTAAAAATTTCAAGTATTACTGTTGAAAGTTTATTTTGTAAATATTAGGTCCACTGCTCGGAAGTTTTTAAACTGACACCATTATGACCTTACTTTAATTCACTTCAGAAGTTCCTACTGCTAAATTCTTAAATGCTTCTTTTCTGCATTCCAGAGGATCATTTCAGACCAATATTTGGGGCCAAGAGCAAGAAAACCAGTCTTCCTTATGAGAAATAAATTCTTTCTATTGCCCCACTAAATGCAAGCATTACCTTCCTAGCAAAAATTTAATTCTGCCTTTTAAAAAATTTTTTTTGCAATTTAGTATTTGTCAAATATTGACGAACTTACTAATTGTTTTCCTGAAAGAACTTTAATTAGCCTATAGTAATTGGCCTAATCATTTGTTGTGGTTTTTGTTCTAATATATAGATTAGGAATGCAGGTTGCTGAATGACTTTTGGAATAGGTTTTCAGGCTTTAAGTTGAAACCCATTGGTAGGTCATGATATCAGTTTAGTAGATTGTGATCTCAGCATTTTAAAAAATGAAATGATAGATATTACTAGAATTCTTCACATATAGAAACCATAAATATTGTTTTGTGAGAGAGTTTCGACTGTTCGTTCTCAGGCCTTTGCGTGCATGTGTAATTGTGTGTGTGCGAGTCAGTCCTGGGTTGCAAAATAAAAAGTATTCGTTATGGTGTGGGTCGGGAATAGCAAACATATTTTCAAAATAGTGTACACAAGTATTTTAGCGGATCACCAAGGAGTTTGTGATGGCTGAGATAATCAGAGTGCTCGGCTACGTGACCATTTACTAACTAATCCTTCCCATGGAGAAATAGTTTGTAAATGGACACGTAGCCAAACACACTGATTCTCAAGTGACATTATGATAGGATTGAGTAAGAATATTAAGTTCACGGATGACTCTCCCGCGTCTTTCTCTGAAGTCATTACACACATTTCTTTCTACATTTCTTGCTTAAACAACATAATTTAAAAACACGACATCAAAGTATTTTCAGGGCATTTCAAAAATCAAACTATCATTGCCTCTCTGGGGTTCCCATTTTGATGACATGTAAGTTCTCCCCATCGGTTGTTTCTTGTGTTTTATTCCCTTTGCCCGGCAGGTGATGCTTGCAGCTGGTACTTGGTATAATTCAGGTATCATCTCTAACATCTTTCCTAGAGAAGGGCTTCCTGAACCAACAAATCTGAAACACATCCCCTCAGTATGTCACAGTATTTTTAAATAACACTTATCACTACCTTACATTAGCTTGTTTAAGAAAGGTCCTTGTCGCTTTATCTATTTTGCTAACCACTCACTCTAAAATCCACCCATCATGCCTTTCTCCAGCATGTAAGCACCACGCGACAACAGGCCCTGCCTGTTTGGTTTATTTGCAAGCCTTTGGAAAGTGTCTGATGCAATAAATATTTGCTGATGAGGTGACGGATGGAATTTCAGAAACAATGACAAAAACTGCTTTAAAAAAACTTACTAAAAGTGGAACTCACGATGGCTACAGCATGCAACATTTCTAATGATCTCTTTTCGGCCTGGCTTTGTCTTCATTTAAGTCTTATCTAGTTATTTTTTAATTTACTATGGATAGGAGTGTTCAGATCGCCGATGTTGAATGACTTAGGAAATAATCAGAAAAAAAAAAAGAGCTTATGACTAACCCTGACCAGGAATGACATTTAAACCTGGCATCAAACAACTATCATGCAGGCCATTAAAACACTCAGAGTTTGTAGCAGAGGTGAATGCCTCCGTCTGTCACTACAGACTGTCACTATGTGTCCATCTTTTGTTTGGGGGGCACCAGTCCATTGGCATCTATTGAACATATTACTGAGAGAATATTTTTCGGTAAGCAAATCAAGAGGAGTGGCTGATTACGACCTCTATCTTGGAAACTAATATCCATGCTGAAGTGAACTTAATTTGAATGGAAAATAGACTTATATAAAGCATGCTGAAAAGAAAGATGACAAAACCTTCGAGCTAAGAGGTGAACTCCGTGATAGGGGTTAAATACTTCAAAATAATATTATTGGGGGAACACTTTGCCTCTATTGATAATTAAATTTAATTTTTAAAAACTTCAGAGAGAAATGGCATTTAATACGCTAGATGAGGTGTTAGTGAAACATCAGTTTGAACCTACAGTGGCTAATGTAGCTTTCCTCCCTAAGATGTCACTGTGATTATGGGCCCATTATTTGAAATGCACTGCTATTATTTGATAGAAAGATACTAAAATAAATATGTCGCATCTTTTTTAATACCACGGAACAATTAATGACTTTCAAGTTGAAATCTGGTTTATTTATATTCACCCCCGTCCACGTTCTCAGCGAGCGCGACCCCTGTTTGTTATAACAGATGCGTGAAACACCAGAGAAGACACATGTCGAATCAAAGTGTTTATTATTTGATCACGAAGATGATGCCGAGAAGCAAATGTCCAATGTTTAAATTCTGAGGCCTAAAGTAAATATTTCAGAAAGGCCCTCGTTTGGATGATTGCTGAAATGCGCCGCGCAATCCCACTCCGCCCCACTTAACGTGGGGTTCAGCAGGGGGCATCTCTGCAGAGGGGTCGCTGCGGCCGACAAACCGGACGCGCGGCTGGAAGAGGCGGTTAGAAAGCAGATGGAGCTGCCCTGCAGCACGTACGCGAGAGGCCGGCGGGGCCGGAAGCACCCGCGCGGCTCCTGCACCCGGGGGCGCGCACGTCTGAGAGGCGCCCCGCGGTGGGCGTGCGGGTGAAAGCTGTCAAGAGACCAGATCCCGTGAGTTCCAATCACAAAGAAACGTGCGCACGCACACGCATGCATGCACGCCACACACACACACACACACACGCACACACACGCACCCACACACGCGCACACGCATGCATGCACGCCACACACACACACGCACACGCACCCACACACGCGCACACGCATGCAGGCACGCCACACACACGCACGCACACACGCACGCACACGCACGCACACGCACGCACGCACCTATGCATGTGTATGAGATGGTGGATGTTAATTCAAATTAAACGAGGGGTGAACATTCTAAATCATTAATGTTACACCTGAAGCTTATGCAGTGCTGTGTGTCAGTTATATCTGAATAAAACTGGGGACACTACGTTGGATACACCACAGAAGCATGCAAATGGAACGGTCATGTTAGTGTCTTTTAGTGAATACTGAGTTAGTGCCAGGCTCTGAACCAGGAACTTTCTCAAAAAACAAAAACAAAAAACAAACCAAAAAAGGAAGACGTTAACCCAGTTACACATCTTCCCAATTTCCAGACACAGAAACTGATAATGCGTTCTTAATTGAATCACATAAACACTTGTACTAGACGTGCATAAATATCAGGGAAAAATTTTATTTCCAAAATGGTTGGGTGAATAGATTATTTTGGGAGAAATAACAGGCTCTTTCTGTTACCGGTGCAAAAATATGACTTTGGGTAAAAGGAGATTGATTGACGGATGCATGGACTGATCGACCAGTTGTGACAGCCCTGTTTACCTTCAGAAATCTATTTTTAGGAATGGCTCAGCTGCTAAAAGTTTCAAAATGTTGGTAAGAAAGAATGCTCCTGATAATGCAGTGTCTTACTCTGTCAAAACATGGAAAAACTTTACAAGTGACTATTGCTAAAACACAATTAAAAAAAAAAAATTTAAGGGCATGATCTTTGGGTTTTTAACTCCTTCGTGTCTGTTTTAATATTTCCTTCAAACAGCATAGGAGGGCTTCAAAGTGATCCCGTAAGGATGTCTGTGGTAAAGGCCATTTCTAAAAGACTCAACACCTGATATCTGCAGCTTTTCCTTACAAAGATAACATACTACGATCTGAAGCCAGTTGGCCACTGTCATGTTACTCTTGACTTGCACTTCGCTCTCACAATAAGCGTGATAGTGAATAGATTGGGGGAGCGTGGGAAACTCCCATTGCATAACTGAATACAGTTACAGATAGAGGTAGTAATATGGGATTTGAGGTAGATTAGTGAAACCAAAGAGCCATAATTGTCATACTAATATTAATGGCCTCAGATGTGTATGTCTTTCGGTAAAAGCAACAGCACATATGCATATATCATGACATTTCTTGATACTCCAAATGTATGGCATTGCTCTCTGTAACTCTTGTACATTGACTAGCGGATGGCACTCCCCTGGTGGCAATGATTGGTTCAGGATGGTCCAATGAGAGGGAAGCACAGACGTGTATTTGTGGGTGGCAGTCAGCATTCATGTCCACCATGAGGGAACTCTGCAATCAGAGAACCATGGGGAAAACAAAACAAAACACTGCTGAAGAACTGATTAGGATCCATGGACAAGCCGTGCCTGGAGACAGATTAGTTTCAGAATTTTCACATATGCTCAACTGACCTGTTTAATTTGCCTTGGATTTTTATTACTTGCCACGGGAAATGGTCTGGCTAATAGTTACTGTGTTTACTAAAAAAGAGAATGTACAGAGTTTCTGTCAACTGTCTCACTGCTGGTGAACTCAGCACGTGCTTTCCATAAATGTTCATGGGTGAGCACCGAGTGGAGAGAGACCCGGGATTCCTAAAAGAATCTGCCCCATTTACTTTCCTCATTAGGAAGTTTGTGGCTGTCATCATCAAGGTGAGGGAGACCTCTACAGCATATAGATTTGTGTGATCAGCCCCCACCCAACATAATAATATTATTGAAAATGCATTTTCAAGCAAGCCCACAAAAATACCCTCAGCCCCCAAGTGCTCTAGATATATTTAAATTGGAACTAAACCACAGAGCAGGTGGCATAGCCTTTAATAGTTACCTAGACACTGATTAAATAATCTGCTAATAGAAAATTAGTTTCTGTGTTTAAAAAAATTACTAAAAAATAGATGCATGAATTTATCTAAAAATACCTTGTAGCCAAGATAAAAATTGATTAAATGAGTTTTAAAAAGTGTTGGGAAAAGGACCAATAAACATAGTGTTTATTTAATTTGACTTGCATAAATTGGTAATTAGGCTGTCTGAAGAAGCTCTAATATACACACGTGTGTGCAGACACACGCAGGTGCACTGACATCTACAGAGGGCAGATCCACAGTGTTAGCCACATTTCTCAGAGGTATCTAGTATCTCAGAAACATTACAGGTCGGGGTGTAGCATTCAGTTTTCGCAGGTTGGTTTTTCTCTCGTAAGTACTACAATGCATTATGTCAGTCTGTAAATAGTAGCGACTATTTGGTGGTTCACAAAATCAGACTTTATGTACAGAAAAGCGCTTAAAAGGGAAGATTCTGGAGTCTGTCTGCCAAGGTGTGAATCTCGGGTCTGCCATGTACTGACCACATGACCACAAATACTTCTTGTTTTGCTAACCTTACTTGTACGTAAAAGGGAATTTTACAGTGCTTACCTCTTAGGTTTATTGTGAGGGATGATGAGCAATCTCACATGGTATATTTAGAATATTGCTTATATAGAGTAAATGCTCACCAGTGAGCTACTATTATAGTATTTGTCTTCCGTGAAGGGGAGGGACTTGCCCAGTTACATGTATGTATTGTGTGTTCAGGTATGTCACAATCTGCCTCGATTATATATTTGTCCAAGATACCAAAGGTATATATGGAATTTGCTGTCCTCCTTAAATGTTAAAAATAGTATATATTTCGAGAATACGCACACTCACACACACACACAGGCACACACACACACCAATGTCTGTAGTTAAAATGAAAAACCCAGTCTTTCTCTCTGGTTGTAGGAACAACTGGGTGCAGTCTCGCCTGTGTCTCCTTTGCTGCTCACACAAAACACTTGACATTCAACACTTCTGGTCACCAAATGTGTGGGGATTTTTGCCTACAACACAGTTCTCTGAGATATCAGCTGGGTGTCCTATAAGTTAACTCAATTCTGACGTATCTACAGGTTAAGGGCTGGGTCCCACATTCTGACGCTCCTCGCCCCCTCACTTCAGACTTGCAAAGTAGCAGGTCCCCAAGTTACCTGCCGCTGTGTCCAACTTAGCTACAAATCCAAAAGTTCCCATGACCCCCTTCTTACGTTAGGTAGAACATATGTAAGTATTTGGCCTCTTGTAAGAGTCAGACTAGCTACACTTCAGTGTTTAATAGTTTAAGTGTGGATATAAACTTTACGTAAGAAGGAATTAATAATATAAAGCAATAAATGATTACTCCAAAAGTATAACTGAGATAAATGAGTATAGCGTATTTGCCTAGGACCTTTGCTTCTGTCACGTGGTAAAGTGCATTCAATTGATTGATTAGTTTAGGATTGGCATGGAGCACTTTAGCTAGGATTTGAAGGATCATCCCAATTAAGGGGAGGCAACGTGGGCCTGCTTTATTTATTTGGTCATTTATTCGCTTAGTCCACTAGTGCATAAGACAATATTCTGAGCCTCGAAAACGGACATCTAAGTAGCAAGACGAGCTTGTCCCCGGAGAGACAGGTACAAGGCCATTAGAAATGGTCTCTGACCGCAGGGAACCCCGAGTTCCAGGAGAAACACCATGGAATAAATGTGCTACAAAGTTAAAGCAGATGCCTTTTAATTTAGAATTCAGATAGGTCGCACGGAGAGTCCATTTGTGAAACTCATGCTTCAGACTAGAGAAACGAATGGCGTGCAGGGAGACCAAAACGGTCCCTGCACATCCGCCGTGGGGGCTCTTTCAGGGTTGCTTGGCGACGGCCGCCCCTCCAGGGGCCCCTCCCTCCCCCCACCCCAAGGTCTTGCTTGTGGGTGGGCCACCCGGCTCCTCAGAGAACTGGGTGCCGCGCTCACCCAGAATGCACAGGCGGGGCAGGGGGTCGCGTCTGTGCAGGGACGCCTTCAGTCCCTTGAGACTTCGGGTGTCGCCGCCTTAGCAGGTCACTGCACCCCCAACGCCTCTTCCCACTGGACGCAAACGGGCCTTCAGGACGGCGTGGAAGCAGGTGCCACTCTGCCTGGCTTCTCCTGCTGCTCAGGCGCATCCTGACGACAGCAGCAGCAACTTTGAATCGCTGCCAGCCGTTGGTGAGTTTCCAGAGTTCTGGAACTTTCCTCGTGACCCTTTTCGGGCGCAGGCAGGCGGGGCCGCGCCGCTCACCACGGCCGCCCGGTGGGCAGGACCGGCCGCGCCGCGGGCTGTGTGTCACGTCGTGACGGTAATGGCGATGTGCACTGTGTCACCGCCAGGAATTGAGCTGGTTTATTGGACCTTTTCTGGAAGTCAGGACAGTGAGACCACTTCTGTCTGTAAAACAATCGGTGTTAGCGAACGAAGCAGAAGGCAGCACGTCACACAGGACGGGCTCCGCGCTGACAGGCAGGGACAGACGACGTTGGTCGTGCTGTCCCCAGGGCGGCGGGGCGGAAACAGGACAGACGAGCCGGAAGGGGTGGGACGGGGGCTGTGGCTCCCGAGCTCCTGGGGGCCCACGTAGGTGCATCCAGTCGGCAGGTTGGAGGCGGGTGCTGATGGGCCTGGTCAGGGGGACGCAGGAGCCAGGCGCCCTATTCCCCGGTTCTTTCCAGAACCCAGCGGGGGCCTCCCCGCCCTGGGATTGGAGGCTCTGAGGGTGTGAGGTCACCAGGGGCTTGCCACGTGGTTGGGTGGCGGCAGCACGCGGGCCGGTCCAAGCGGTGACATGCAGACAAGCTGGGGGACAGGGAGGGGGCAGAGCCGCCCCCACGTGCTGACCGCAAGGAGAGTGCGAGAGCCCCCAGAGACGAGCGAGCAGCGGGCAGACAGGCGGGGGCCTGTGTCTCCGCGACCAGAGGCCTGGGAGCTCCCTTCCAATGTTCTCTTTCATCCTCGCGACCTTCTTTCAGGCGACCCGCGCCTCAGTTCGACCTCGTGGTTGTCTCAGAAGGTAGTGACCGCTCTGCCCTCCCGGTGGGGAAGTCCCTGGTGTCAAGGTAGCGCTGAATTTCAAAGACACCTCGGAGCACGTTACGCAAATAAACAATTGTTGTAAGTCTTCACACCCAGGTGGACACCGCCCCGTGCTTGCGCTCACCTCGCTGTGAGAGGGACTTAGTATTTGTGCTTCCCAACGTGTGTGTGCGCGCGCGCGCGCGTGTGTGTGTGCCCGTGTGTGTGTGTGTGTGTGTGTGCGCGCGCGTGTGTGTGTGTGTGTGCGCGCGCGCGTGTGTGTGTGTGTGTGCGCGCGCGCGTGTGTGTGTGCCCGT
>PVJL010018899.1:0-14977 GCA_004026885.1 Lyroderma lyra | reverse complement strand
AAAAAAAAAAAAAAAAAAAAAAAAAAAAAAAAAAAAAAAAAAAAAAAAAAAAAAAAAAAAAAAAAAAAAAAAAAAAAAAAAAAAAAAAAAAAAAAAAAAAAAAAAAAAAAAAAAAAAAAAAAAAAAAAAAAAAAAAAAAAAAAAAAAAAAAAAAAAAAAAAAAAAAAAAAAAAAAAAAAAAAAAAAAAAAAAAAGCAAAGAGACAACCAACTGAATGGGAAAACATATTTGCAAACAATGCATCTCATAAGGGACTAATATCTAAAACATATAAAGAACTCATACGACTCAACAAAAAAACAAAAACAAAACAAAACAAAAACAACCTGATTAAAAAGTGGGCAGAGGATCTGAAGAGACACTTCACCCATGAAAACATACAAATGGCCAACAGGCATATGAAAAAATGCTCAACTTCATTAGCTATTAGAAAATGCAAATCAAAACCACAATAAGATATCACCTCACACTTGTTAGAATGTGTGATTTTTGCTAACCAATGTCACCTCAATAAATTTAACAATAAAAAATTATCACTTATGATTCAAGCAGATAATTTAAATTTCACCAGCACCTATTACCAATTTTGTGGTTTAGAAAAACAATATTTTACTTCTGAACTAGAATTTTTCAGATTTAAATGATAGTCATACCTAGAGTAATTGTGAATATTAAATTAAATATGGCAATTCCTGTTTTATGGAGAGAGGAAAGGCAGACAAAAAAGAAAATATAGAAATATATAATGTAGGAGAGAGGGCAAGATGGCAACTGGAGAGGAGGTCTCTATAGCCTCTCCCAGAAAACACAATTGAATGGCTTCCCAGGAGCCAAGGAAGAATACCTTGAGTGACAAAACGGTAGCTGAGAAATCCAAGCATCACAAGAAAACACCTGAAGGTTAGAGAGAAGGAGGAGAGTGGGAGAGATGGGAGGGAGCAGAGACAGATTGCAACAGGATCCAATCGCTACTGACTATCTGGGAGCAGCACAGTGCACAGAAGGGAGAAGGCCAAGAGGCAACAAGAGTAAAAGCCAGCAAGGTGGCAGAATGATGGTAGACTGTGGGAAAGCCGGACTGGGGAGCTGGGCTTTGGAGCAGCGTATTGGGAATGGAGCTTGAGAGCCAGCCTCTGGAACATTTGAGTGATAGGAGGGCTCAGCGAGGACTCTGAACTGTAGAGACGACACCTCGGCTCCCGGTGCCCTTGTGACCCACAGTGCAGTTGCGCACAGCTCCTACACAGGGCTGAGATTCCTGTTCCCAGCCTGCTGCGGAGGCGAGCCGGCTGCCTCAAGTCAGGGGCACAGCTTTGGATTTGCGGTGCATGCGCCTGGGTCCCACAAGCAGTGAGAGCCCGCAGATTCTGCCCCAACAGCTGGACACTGAAGCAGGCTCGGGAAGAAAGGCGGATTTGATAGCATTCACCCCAGCCAGCAGGAGCAGCCTCCGCCCACATCACCCAGCTTCCCTAGCATAGGGCCGAAGGTGGAGTTGCTCGAGAACACCTTTTGTTGGCCTTTCCCCTTTCCTACAGCCTCCCCAACCAACTAACTAACTGCAGGAAGTGGAGGGACTCCAATAGATGCGCACTGCCTCCAAACATAGCAGGAGACCAGAAATAAGAAATAAACAAACCCCCTCTCTCCCAAAACTTGACCCTCAGTGCCATCTAGTGTCTGTCCTACAGCAAGACACCACAAAAGTACCAATTCGGGTTCCTGGGCTCTACTGAACATAACACCCTCAAGTAAAAGAAGAACAAGCCAGCAGAGAGGATGAATGCCTTAAAAACTAAAATACTCACAAAGAACATGAAATATATCAAGAAGACAGCTTTTTAGACCTAGAAGTTTCTGAACTAAGTGACAGAGAATTTAAAGTAGCCATTTTAAAGGCTCTGAGAGAACTGAAAACATACTGGCAGAACACCATAGCTGAGATGAACAACATAAAAAAGGAACTCCGTGAACAAAAGGAACACTTTAACAAAGAAATTCAAAACATAAGGAAGATCGAGATGGAAATGCAAGAGATAAATAACGCAATAAAAGAAGTGAAAAATGAAATAACTCCCATAGGAAACAGGGCCAACCAGATGGAGGAAAGATTTAGTGATATTGAAGATCAGAACATGGAAAAAGCTCAGAAAGAGGAAGAAAGGGAATATAGAACCAAAAGGATTGAAAGAACTCTGCAAGAACTATCTGACTCCATGAGACAAAACAACATCAGGATAATAGGATTAGAAGAAGGGACAGAGGATTCTCCAGAGAGCATACTCAAACAAATAGTAAATGAGAACTTTCCAAACCTATGGAAAGATCTGGAGCCCCAAGTTCAAGAAGAAAACAGGTCCCCTAGATACCTGGACCCTAACAGATCTTCTCTAAGACACACGGTACTAAAGATGTCCAAAACTAAAGACAAAGAGACAATTCTCAAGGCAGCCAAGGAAAAAAGAACTATAACTTTTAGAGAAAAACCCATCAGGTTGGCATCAGATTTCTCAGTAGATACTCTGCAAGCCAGGAGGGAGTGGACTCCAATATTCAAAAATTTAAAAGAGAGAAACTTACAGCCAAGAACAAATTATCCAGCAAAATTATCTTTTATATATGAAGGTGGAATAAAGACCTTCTCAGACACACAGAAGCTGAGGGAATTTGCCAGCACAAGATTGGCATTTCAAGAAATACTGAAGGAGGCTCTTCTACCTGAAATAAAACATCAGAAAAAATGGAACAAATTTGGGGCAACAAGAAAGAAACAAAAATAAAACAAAACAAAACAACAACAAAAAGCAATGGCTGCAGAAAATCCTCACATATTGACGATCACTCTAAATGTTAATGGACTGAACTACCAATAAAAAGACACAGAGTAGCAGACTGGATTAAAAAACAGAACCCATCCATATGCTGTCTCCAAGAAACACACCTCAGCTGTAAGAACAAATACAGACTCTGAGTGAAAGGATGGGAAACAATATTCCAATCATAAGGTAACCAGAGAAAAGCAGGAGTTGCCATACTGATATCTAATGAAATAAACTTCAGGTTAAAATAGATAGTAAAAGACAAAGATGTACATCACATAATGATAAAAGGCACAATACGACAACAAGGAGATTTGACACTAATTAATATATATGCTTCCAACGAGGATGCACCAAAATACACAAAGAAACTATTAACAGGTTTGAAAGGAGAAACTGGCGAAAACACAATCATTGTGGGAGACTTAAACACCCCGCTAACAGCCATAGACAGATCATCCAAACATAAAATAAATAAGAAAATACCAGCTCTACATGACACATTACATCAATTGGACATAATTGACATTTACAGGACACTTCATCCAGCAAAAAGAGACTATACTTTCTTTTCTAGTGCACATGGAACATTCTCAAGGATAGACCACATGCTGAGACACAAAAGTAGCCTCAGCAAATTCAAGAAGATTGAAATCATACCAAGTGTATTATTAGACCACAATGCTTTGTAATTAGAGATCAACTGCAAAAGGAAAGCAGATAAAAACACATATACATGGAGATTAAACAACAGTTTATTAAAAAAATGATTGAATAAAAGAATAAAAAGAAGATGAGATTAAAAAATATATAGAAACCAATGACAATGAAAATAAAACCTATTGGAATTATTAGGACACAGAGCAAGTGGTAATAAGAGGGAAATTTATATCACTACAGGCCTACTTTAAGAAACAAGAAAAATCACAAGTAAACACCTTAGCATCCCATCTTAAAGAACCAGAAAAAGAAGAGCAGACAAAACCCAAAGTCAGCAAAAATAAAGACATAATAATTAAAGCAGAGCTAAACCAATTAGAGAACAGAAGGACAACAGAAAAAATTAATATTATGAAGAGCAGGTTCTTTGAGAATGTCAACAAAATTGACACACCCCTGGCTAGATTAATCAAAGGATGAAAGGAAAGGACACAAATATCCAAAATTTGAAATGAACGGGGAGAAATTACCACTGATATCACAGAAATAAAAAGGATTATAAGAAAATATTATGAAGGACTTTATGCCACTAAATTTAACAAACTAGAAGAAATGGACAAGTTTCTAGAAACGTATAGCCTACTTAGACTGAACCAAGTAGAACTGGATAATCTAAATAGACCAATCAATAGCAAAGAGATTGAAATGACTATCCATAATTTCTCTAAAGGCAAAAGCCCTGGACCAGATGGTTTCACCAACAAGTTCTACCAGGCACTCAAAGAAGAATTCACACCTATCCTCCTCAGATTCTTCCAAAAAATTGAAGAGGAAGCAATACTTCCTAATTCATTCTATGTGGCAAACATTACCCTAATACCAAAGCCTGGCAAAAACAACACAAAAAAAGAAAACTATAGACCAATATCTCTGATGAACATAAATGCAAATATCCTAAACAAAATATTAGCAAGTAGAATACAACAATGCATCAAAAAGATTATACATTAAATCAAGTGGGATTCATCCCAGGAGCACAAGAATGGTTCAACATATGAAAATCAATCAATGTGATAAAGCACATAAACAAAATAAAAGATAAAGACCATATGGTCATATCAATTGATGCAGAAAAACTTTTGACAAGATACAACATCCATTTATGAACAAAACACTAAATAAAATAGGTATAGAAGGAAAGTATCTCAACATAATAAAGGCCATATATGACAAACCCTCAGCTAACATCGTACTGAATGGGGAAAAGCTGAAGTCTATTCCTCTAAAATCAGGAACAAGACAGGGATACCCCCTGTCATCACTGCTATTTAATATAGTATTGGAAGTTAGTCACAGCAATCAGGCAAGAGAAAGGAATCAAAGGTATCCAAACTGGGAAAGAAGAGGTCAAATTCACTATTTGCGGGTGACATGATCTTTTATATAAAAATTTCCAAAGATTCCATCAGGACACTATTAGAAAAAATAAATGAATACAGTAAAGTCGCAGGATACAAAGGCAATGTACAAAAATCAATAGCATTCCTTTATACAAACAATGAATCCTCAGAAAAAGAAATGAGGGAGTCAATTCCTATTGCTATCACAACAAAAAGAATGAAATATTTGGGAATTAACTTAACAAAGAACATTAACAGACTTATATACGGAAAACTATAAGACACTTTTCAAAGAAATTGGAACAGACATTAAGAGATGGAAAAATATCCCATTCATGGATAGGAAGACTTAACATTGTTAAAATGGCCATTCTGCTCAAAGCAATCTGCAGATTTAATGTAATACCCATCAAAATCCCATAATCATACTTTCGTGAAATAGATAAAAGAATTATCAGATTTATATGGAACCATAAAAGACCTTGAATTGCGAAAGCAATACTACATAAAAAGAATCAGGCTGGTGGCATTCCACTCCCTGACTTCAATTTATATTACAAAGCATCAATAGTCAAAACAGCTTCATATTGGCAGCAAAACAGAAATATAGACCAATGGAAAAGAACTGAAAACCCAAAATTACATCCACAAATTTATGGACAAATAATTTTTGATAAAGGAGCAAAAAACATACAATGGGGAAAAGACAGCCTCTTTAGTAGGTGGTGCTGGGACAACTGGAAAACATATTCAAAAGAATGAACCTAGCTGTGAACTCTCACCATATACAAAAATTAACTCAAAATGGATTAAAGACCTTCCTTCATATAAGACCTGCAACAATAAATTGCATAGAGGAAAACATTGGCACTAATCTTATAAAGCAAGGACTCAAGGAAGACTTCATGAACCTGATCTCAAAGGCAAGAGAAGTAAAAGCAAAAATAAATAAATGGGACTATATCAAACTAAAAAGCTTCTGCACAGCAAAAGAAACCATCAACAAATCATAGAGACAGCCAACTGAATGGGAGAAAATATTTGCAAATAATGCATCAGATAAAGGTCTAATATCTAAAATATATAAAGAACTAATAAGACTTAACAACAAAAAAACAAACAACCCAATTAAATAGTGGATAGAAGAAGTAAACAGACACTTCTCCCACGAAGAAATACAAATGGCCAGCAGACATATGAAAAAATGCTCATCCTCATTAGCTACCAGGGAAATGCAAATCAACTAAATATAAGGTGATGGAAAGAGAAGCCACATTAGGTGGTGAACTTATTATACATCAAGTTGACAATGCACTGTAGAATTGTATGCCTGAAACCTATGTAATCCTTGCTAACAGATGTCACCCCAATAAGTCTAACAATAAAAATGAATTAAAAAAAAAAACACCATGAGACACCACCTCACACCTGTGAGAATGGCTATTATCAACAAGGCAAGGAATAACAAGTGCTGGAGAGGATGTGGAGAAAAAGGAACTCACACACTGCTGGTGGGAATGCAAACTGGTACAACCACTGTGGAGGACAGTATGAAGGTTCCTCAAAAAACTCAGAATAGAGTTACCATTTGACCCAGCAATCCCCCTTCTGGGATTCTACCCAAAAACTTGAAGACCTTTGTCTGCAAAGACTTATGTACCCCAATGTTCATTGCTGTGCTGTTCACAGTGGCCAAAACATGGAAACAACCAAAGTGCCCTGCAACAGATGACTGGATAAAGAAGCTGTGGTACATATACACAATGGAATACTACTCAACTATAAGAAAAGATGAAATATTGCCATTTGCAACAAAATGGATGGAACTGGAGATCATCATGCTTAGTGAAATAAGCCAGACAGAAAAAATAAAGAACTGTATGACTTCACTCATATGCGGAATATAAAACTGAAAGCAACAAAGAAAAAAGAAATGAACAAACAAACAACCCATGGACCCAATCAATAGTTTAATGTTTATTTGGGGATGAATGAGTTAGGGAGGAGAGAAAGGGGAGGGGTGGGAGAGGAGGGAGGGGAATCTGAATGATGGAAAGAGAAGTCACATTAGGTGGTGAACTTATTATACAGCAAGTTCACAATGCACTGTAAATTGTATGCCTGCAACCTATGTAATCCTTGCTAACAAATGTCACCCCAATAAGTCTAACAATAAAAATGAATTAAAAATATGTATAATGTAATATCAGATAGTGATAAGTGTTATAAAGACAAATTATGTAACATCTGTGGAACAATTGACACACTCTCTGACATGAGTAAGAATTAAAAGAACAGTAAACACCACATCATTAAACCTCCCCCCAAATTAAAAATTCATTCCCACATTATAAATGAGAAAACTTAGATTAGTGAGTTAAATAAATTGTCTAAACACACACAGCTTTTAAGTCCCAGACCAAGCTTGGTTACAGATACAACAGCTCATGTTCTTTCCACTCTGCCACTGCTCAGTTTTTTAAATTCTTTATTTCCATTTCTCAGTTACAGTTGACATAAAATATTATTTTATATTAGTTTCAGGTGTACAACACAGTCGTTAGACATTTATATGATTTATAAAGTGATCACCCCAATAAGTCTAGTACCCTCCTGACACTATACATAGTTGTCACAACATTATTGACTATATACCTTATGCTGTACTTTAAGAGGATGTGATATATATAATATTATTAATACTTGGCCATAAAAAATAAAATTTTGCCACTTGCAAGAACATGGATGGATCCAGAAGTTATTATGCTAAGTGTAATAGGTAAGATTGAGAAAAACAAATACCATATGTTCTCATTTATATGTCTCTGATCACTTTGGATTCTAAATTACAAAACTATAAAAGGTTAAATTTGAAAAAAAAATTTAAAAATCATCTAGTACAGAGTTTAAGTAGTTTGTTTGTTTGTTTTGTTATTGCTTGTAAGAAGTGGAGCCCAATTTGTATAATAAATAATAAAACATTGCTGCTCTGGCTTAAGTGGGTCAGGAAAGTGCTCAGAATCCTACCTTGAGACACCTTCCATAAAAATTTATGGTCCTATGTCTGGTCCGACTCCACTGATTCAGTTTCTGATGTTTTAGAGATGTAGGAACAGAAGTCTGAAAGAGTAAAGGTATCTACTCACAGTTATACTGAGAGTCTAGAATGCACATTAAAGATGAATTTTCATAAAGCATCAGAGGAAGAAAGAGAGTTTAGACCACAAATGGATACAGTCAGTCTCAAAAGTTATATTAAGTAGTCACTATGTGGTTAAAAAAAAAAAGCTTAATTGAAACAGATAGGCTGTTAGCAAATGCTAAATTATACCCATATGTTGTATGGCTGAGTACAACCTATACACAAGAAGGGGCTTGATCCCAATAACCCACAGTGGATTCCTCTAATCTAAGTATTTAAAAAGTGGTAGTGCACAGTGTTCAGTCAAATCATGACCTACCCTTGCTGTTGCTTTGGTTGTTCTAAGAATGAAATTAGATAATGAATGAGAAAAAATACTTCAAAAATTGTAAAGTGCTGTTGAAAATATAAGTGCTTGGAGTAGTATTGCTACTACCATCTTCTAGGTTATGGCTTCAATCTTACACCATTGATAGTTTGACACAAGTTTTAAGAGTCTCACTAATCCCACTCCACCACTAAGCTCCAGAAAATCTTTCCCTAAACTTCTGCAGATCCATTCCTGATGATCATTATCAGCATCTTCAATCAAAGTTTAGTAATCAAAAAATGAGCTTACTAAACTTACATTAGTTGTGATGAACATAAAATCTCTCTCTACCTCATCTGAGTTAAGCCAGTTAAACCACAGTCATTAACTTGGCAAACCAGGGCTTTGGGTAATATTAAATAGTGAAAATATGTCTGGAATGGCTAGGATAATGATCCCAAAGCCATCTACAGATACGATGCAATCCTTATCAAAGTTCCAATGGCATTTTTTCTGGAAATAGAACAAACAATCCTAAAATATGTATGAAACTACAAAATACTCAAAATAGCTAAAGCAATCTTGAGAAAGAAGAACAAAGCTATATCATACTTGATGATCTCAAGCTATATTATAAAGATTTAGTAATCAAAATTGTATAACATTGTCATAAAAATAAGCACATAGACAAATGGAACAGAATAGAAAGCCCAGAAATGAATTCACTCATATATGGCCAATTAATTTATAACAAAGGACTAAATAATATACGATGATGAGTGATCAGTTCAATAAATGATGTTGGAAAATCTGGACAGCTACATAGCAAAATAATAAAAATAGACCACTATCTTATACCATACATATATAAAAAGTAACACAATACGAATTAAGGTCTTCAATGTAAGACCTGAAACCATAGAACTGCTGTAAGAAAATATAGGTGATAAGTTCCTAGACACCAGTTATGGCAATGATTTTTTAATCTGATATCAAAAGCAAAAGCAACAAAAGTGAAAACAAACAAATGGAACTACATCAAACTAAAAACCTTTTGTACAGCTAGGTGACTCCAAGGCAACCTACTATATGGGAGAAACTATGTGCAAATTATACATTTAATAAGGGGTTAATATGTAAAAAATATAAATAACCAATATATAATATAAATATAAATTTATACATTTAATAAGGGGTTAATATGTAAAAAGTATAAATAACACAATAGCAAAAAAATTAAAAAAATCTGATTGAAAAATGGGCAATGGACATGAAAAGGCATTTTACCATAACCGGCCAGTACATAAAAAGATTCTTAACGTTATTATTCCTCAGAGAAATGAAAATCAAAATCACAATACGGTATCACCTCACACCTGTTACAAGGACAGTCATAATAAAGAAAAGAGATGACAAGTATTGGCAAGGGTATGAAGAAAACAGAACACTTGTGCACTATTTGGGGGAACATAAATATATACAGTCACTATGGATAACAGTATGAAGATATCTCAAAAAATTCTAAGTACAACTACCATATGGTTCAACAAATCCACTTCTGGGTATTTATCTGAAGAAAAGAAAAACACTACATCAAAAAGATATAAGTACCCCATATTCATTGCAATATTATTTAAAATAGTTAAAAGATGGAAACAACCAAAGTACACATTGATGGATGAATGGATACATAACATGTGATATATCTATCACAGTTACATATTACTATACCTATAAAATACTGAAATATTATTTAGTCATAAAAAGATTGAAATCTTGCCGTTTGCTACAACATAAATGGACCTTGAGGCATTATGTGAAGTGAAAAATGTCAGACATAGAAAGACATATACCATATACCATGTGATCTCACTTATTTGTGAAATCTAAACAAAATCAATCAAACAAAAAGCCACAAATTTATATATACAGAATACAGATTAGTGGTTGCCAAAGTTGGTGGACTTTGGGTGGGTAAAATGAGTCAGGGGGTCAAAAGGACAAACTTCCAGTTACAAAATAAATGTCATGAGGATGTAATGTAATGTGCAGCATGGTGACTATAGTTAATAATACTATATTGCATATTTGAAAGTTGCTGGGAAGACTTCTGGTCAAGATGGTGGAGTAACTAAATGCTGGGTTTGCCTCTGCCCATGACAATATCAAAATTATAATTATAAAACAACCATCATTGAAATCCCCCTAAAGACTAGCTGAACAAGAGTCCTATATCTGAGGATATAAAGAAAAGAAGCCACATTGAGACTAATAAGAGGAGTAGAGGCACAGGACAGACAGGTCCCACCCCCATGATGTGGAAATTAAGAAGCAAGAGGAATCTCTTGGCTGTGAAGATCCCTCCTGAAGAGTAAGGAATCCCAGCCCAGGGTTCCAGTGCCAGAAAGAGGAGTCCACATAACATCTGATTGTGACAATAAGCAGGGGCTGCATCCCAGTGAGACAGAGGGCTACTGAAGACCTAAATGTTGCAAGTCTTAAAGAACCCAAGCACAGACTCATTTGCTCAAAAACTCACTCACTTTGGGCTCTATCATAGAGATCACAGCTTTAAAAATGCCAGGGGCACATGGGAAAAATAAAACTAAAATGACTAGATTCAGAGTAAGTGCAGGAGGGGTAGGAGTTAGGACAGCTCTCTCCAGGGATGGAAGTACTGGCAGTCACCATGATTCCCTTTGTGAGCCCTTCCACAATCCAGATGGCACAGTTCAGGCAGACACTAAATCTGAGCTCCCCATTAACTTGGCTAACACCATTAGCCACACCCTGGTGATTCTTTGAAAACTGGTCCCACCTCCTCCACAAAAGCAGCCTGCCTTGGCTCACACTTCAGACTTTCTTAACATTCTCAAAGGTCCACAAACCCTAAACAATCAGTAGCTGACCTTGGTGTGCCCTGTAACTTTTGCTAAGCTACCCCAAGCCTGTCACAAATGGTGATTGGTCTCAACTTGCATTGTAGCTCCCATCAAGTAGCCCCAAGACTGGCATAACCACTGGTCACTCTTGGCTTAGAACATAGCTTCAACTAAGCAGCCAGAAACCTGGTGCAAGTGGCAGCTGTCTTCAGCTTATATTGTTGTGCCTTCCAAGGAGTCCCAAGCATGACACTAGTGGCAGCCAGCCTCAGTTCACAGAGTAGCCTTTCCAAGAGCTTCTAAGCCCAGCATAAGTGACAACTAACTAGAGATCACTTTATAGGTCCTACTAGATGGCCCCAAGCTGGGCACAAGCACTGGCTCAACTTGTTCCATACCAAAACCCCTCTCAAGAGGCTTCAGAACCAACATACCTCGTGTCTGTCTTAAAACTATACCACAGCACCACCCAACCAGCCTCACAAATGACACACATGAAGAGTGGACTCAGTTTTTACTAGAGCCCCAGTAAAGCAACTCCCAATCTGTGATATCAGGACCTGCACAAAAAAACATCTGCTGAAGTCACAGACAGCCCTCATAGCCAGTCAGCCTGAGGATCAATCCCAATAATTGATGTGCCAACAACAATCAAGGATCAACTACAATAGAAAGGCATATGCACCCACACAAAGAACACCCCTGGAACACTCGACTTATGTGATCAGGAAGACTATGCCACTGGGCCTCAGAGGACACCTATTATATAAGGTTATTATGCCAAAGCTGAGAGGTATAGAAGATCTAACTAATATATTGAAAGAAACAGAGTCAGCCAAAATGAGGAGACAAAGAAACATGTCGCAAATGAAAGAACAAGACAAAAGTCCAGGTTGGAGGCAGAATTAGGGAGGACCTAAGATGGTGGTGTGAGAGGAGATCTTTGAAACCTCTCCTGGAAAACACAAGTGAACAACTGAGATCCAAGGAGATAAACACACTGCCTCAGCTGAGAGATTCACACATCACAAGAAAACACCGAAAGGTCAGAGAAAGAGGGATGAGTGGGAGAGAAGGGAAGGAAGCAGAGTGGAGATGGGGCTGCAGAACACACCCTGAGGCTGGCAGAAGAAGAAGAAAGGTGGGGGCCTGGGAACACAAGTTGAAGAACAGCACAAACCCCAGGTGGGCTGAAGACAGAAAACTGACAAGAGTGGAGGTATGGATAGCTAAAGCTCTGTGAGACTGTGGACAAGTTAAAACCCAAACTGAGTGGTGGTGCATTGAGGCCACAATTGGAGTGCCACACCCTGGGTGGTTAGAGGCTGAACTAAGGCTGCTAAAGTGCCCTGGGTGCAAATAGGGCCCCAGCTGCAAATTAGAGCCAAAGGGTGCAGCAGCTTGCCTCTGGACAAGTTTTAAACTGAGAGCTCACTGCCATGGAAAAGCTGACCAGAACAAACCATGATCCTGGATGAAATGCAGGCTCAGGAGAAAAGTGAAAATCTCAGATGGTGGCACACACCCTACAGGGCCTGCCCAGTGCCCTAGCAGGCATTTGTTTTGGCGAGCACCTGCTCATGCTCTCAGCGTGCACCAACCTAGGCACACCTGATGCTCTTTTGTTTTGGTTCACCATCTCCATTGCTATCAGTGCACACAAACCCAGGCCTGCACAGTGCTCTTTAGCTTTGGTGCATGTTCACCCATTTGGGCCCAACCAGTGCTCCTGGCATAAGTCAATCCAGGTCCTTTGGTGCTCTATAGACAGAAGACAGTAAAGCCAGCACACAGGACAGCAAATCTGGGGTAACCAGCACCATCCCACCCCAGGCAGAAACTATAGACACAGAGCTTGGCTGCTTCCCCAAGCTCTCTCCCAAAGTTTGTACACCCTCAACTCCATCTACTGCCTACTTTAGAGCCAGCTGAAAAAGACAAACTGCCATTACTCTGTGAGCAAACAAACCTGTGCCCTTCCCAACAAACACCAACCCCATGAAAACCAGCAGAAAGACTTAGGGAAACTGCAGAACACAGGCTCAGTAACTTTTTCCTGCACTGATCTCAGAGACATAGCATACCATTGCCAGCCACATTTTCCCAAAAATGAGGTACACTGAGAGCATCGAGACCAAAGTATCTGGGTCAAAGAAGTGAAACCCAACTTCCATGATAGCTCTCTGAATGAGATTACTAAATAACTAAGAAAAAATATTGTAAGATGCTGCAGTGACACCAACTGGAAAGTGAAAGAAAGACCTCTTCATATCTGCCAAGGAAAAGGTCCTCACATCCAGGAAAAGAAAAACATCAAATACAATGAGGGTTCAAAGCCTCTCATGAAAAAAAAAAAAAAGGAAAAATTTCCAGAGAAGGAATTTACAGATTTGGAAATACATGATCTTAGTGACAGAGAATTCAAGACTGCAGTTCTTAAGACACTCAGAGAGCTAAAAGAATGTTGGTGGAGTAGTCAGATGCCGCTAAATGATCTCGGGAAGAAAATCTGTGAGCAAAAGGAATACTTTAACAATGAAAATGAAACTATAAAAAAGAATCAAATAGAAATTCTGGAGATAAAGCAATAAAAGAATTAAAAAATGAACTCACTAGCAAAGGAAAGACAGTCAACCAGATGGAGGAAAGCATTAGCAATATTGACGATAGGAACATTGAAATATCATAGAAGGAAGAAGAGAGAGATTTGAGAACCAAATAAATGGAAGAGCCATACAAGAGATTTCTAATACTATTAAAATAAACAGTAGAATAATAGAAATACCAAAAGGTGCAAAGCAGAAATCCATAGAGAGCTTATTCAAACAAATTGTAGGTGAGAACTTTCCAAACCTATGGAAAGATCTGGAACCCCAAACTCAAGAAGAAAATAGGACTCTTAGCTACCTAGACTCTAGCAGATCTTCTCCAAGGCACATTGTACTGAAGATATCAAAACTCAATGACAAGCAAAGAATTCTTAAAGCAGTCAGGGGAAAAAATATTATAATCTTTGCAAAGAAGCCCATGAGGCTACCATCAGACTTCTCAGCAGAAACTCTACAATCCAGGAGGGAGTTGAATCAAATATTCAAAATATTAAAAGAGAAAAACTATCAGCCAAGAATAATTTATGCAGAAAAAGTATCCTTTAGATATGAAGGAGGAATAAAGACCTTATCAGACATACAGAAGCTGAGGGAATTCTCAAGAACAAGCCAACATTTCAAGAAATACTGAAGGAGATTATTTAACCTGAAACCAAAACAAAAAAAAAAAATCAAGAGATGGGGAAGAGTTGGAACAAACAAAAAAGGGAGAAAGTAATGGCCGTAAGACATCCTCAGCGAGAAGACAAGATGGCGACTGGAGAGGAGGTTCCTAAAGCCTCTCCCTGAAAACACAATTGAACGGCCATCCAAGAGCCAAGAAAGAGGACCCTGAGTGACAAACCGGCTGTTGAGAAATCCACAAATCGCAAGTAAACACCTGAAAGCTGGCGAGAAGGGGGCGAGTCGGGGAGAGGGAAGGGAGCAGAGATGGACCAGGCGGGATCCGGACATGATCCCTGCTGACTATTCGGAGTTGCGCAGTTTGGGGGAGGGGAGAGAGACTGGGGAGCTGGGGATGGAAGGAGTTTGGGAGCCAGCCTCTGGAACTTTTGAGAGGTAGAAGGGCTGAGCAAGGACTCTGAACTGCAAAGATAACACCCCAGCTCTAAGCCCCCTGGAGACCTACACAGGGCTGCAGTTCCTGTTCCCAGC
>PVJL010018898.1:0-14982 GCA_004026885.1 Lyroderma lyra | reverse complement strand
CTGCTTTCCTTTTACAGTTGATCTCCAATTTCAAAGCTTTGTGGTCTGAGAATACACTTGGTATGATTTCGATCTTCTTGAATTTGCTGAGGCTACTTTTGTGTCCCAGCATATGGTCTATCCTTGAGAATGTTCCATGCGCACTAGAAAAGAAGGTGTAGTCTCTTTTTGCTGGATGAAGTGTCCTGTAAATGTCAATTATGTCCAATTGCTCTAATGTGTCAATTAGAGCTGTTATTTCCTAATTTATTTTCTGTTTGGATGATCTGTCCATGGCTGTTAGCGGGGTGTTTAAGTCTCCCACTATGATTGTGTGTTCATCAGTTTCTCCTTTCAAGTCTGTTCGTAGTTTCTTTGTGGATTTTGGTACGTCCTGGTTGCGAGCATATATGTTGATTAGTATCAACTCTTCTTGTTGTTGCATTGTTCCTTTTATCATTATGTAACGACCATCTTTGTCTTTTACTATCTTTTATAACTTGAAGTTTATTTCATCAGATATCAGTATGGCCATTCCTGCTTTTCTCCGGTTACCATTTGCTTGGAGTACTGTATCCCATTCTTTCACTCTGAGTCTGTGTTTGTCCTTACAGCTGAGGTGTGTTTCTTGGAGACAGCATATCGATGCATTCTATTTTTCAATCCAGTCTGCTACTCTGTGTCTTTTTATTTGTGAGTTCAGTCCATTAACATTTAGAGTGATGATCAATATGTGAGGATTTCCTGTGGCCATTACTTATATCTTTAGTTGTTTTTGTTTGTTTGTTTGTTTGTTTGTTTGTTTGTTTGTTTGTGTTTCTTTCTTGTTGCCCCAACTTTGTTCCATTTTTCCTGATGTTGTGTTTCAGGCTGAAGAGCCTCCTTCAGTATTTCTTGGAGTGCTTGCCTCGTGCTGGCAAATTCCCTCAGCTTCTGTTTGTCTGAGAAGGTCTTTATTCCACCTTCATATCTGAAAGATAGTTTTACTGGATAATTTATTCTTGACTGTAAATTCCTCTCTTTTAAATTTTTGAACATTGGATTCTCCTCTCTCCTGGCTTATAGAGTTTCTGCTGAGAAATCTGATGCCAGCCTGAAGGGTTTTCCTCTAAAGTTTATAGTTCTTTTTTCCCTGGCTGCCTTGAGAACTGTGTCTTTGTCTTTAGTTTTGAACATCTTTAGTACCATGTGTTTTGGAAAGATCTGTTAGGGTCCAGGTATCTAGGGGACCTGTTTTCTTCCTGAACTTGGGGTTCCAGATCTTTCCATAGGTTTGGAAAGTTCTTATCTACCATTTGTTTGAGTATGCTCTCTGTAGATTGCTCTGTCCCCTCTTCTATTCCTATTATCCTGATGTTGTTTTGTCTCATGGAGTCGGATAGTTCTTGCAGAGTTCTTTCAATCCTTTTGGTTCTATATTCCCTCTCTTCCTCTTTCTGAGCTGTTTCCATGTTCTGATCTTCAATATCACTAATTCTTTCCTCCTTCTGGTTGGTCCTGTTTCATATGGCAGTTATTTCATATCTCACTTCTTTTATCATATTATTTATATCTCGTATTTGTCTCAATCTTTCTTATGTTTTGAATTTCTTGGTTAAATTGCTCTTTTTGTTCACAGAGTTACTCTTTTATATCATTTATATCCTTTTTGTATGTTATTTATCTCAGCTATGGTGTTCTGCCGATAGGTTTTCATTTCTCTCACAGCCTTTAGAATGGCTGCTTTAAAGTCTCTGTCACTTAAATCAGACCCCTCCAGTTCTAAAATGCTGTCTTCTGGGTAAACTTCATGTTCTTTCTGTGGAGTTTTAGTTTTTAAGGAATTCATCCTGTTCACTGGGTTCTTCCTCTTTGACATGAGGGCTTTATGTTCAGTGCCCAGATTATTGCTTTTGTGGTGTCTTGCTGTAGGGCAGACACTAGGTGGCATGGGGGATCAAGTTTTAGAAGAGAGGGGATTGTTTGTTTCTTGTTTCTGATCTCCTACTGTGTTTGGAGGCTATGCGCATATATCCTGGGGAGAGGCCAACAAAAGGCTTTCCAAGGGTGGCTCTGCCTTCTGCCCTCTGCTGGGGAAGCTGTTTCAGGGCTCCGAGGCTTGTTTCTGCTGGCTCGGGTGAATGCTATCAAATCAGTCTTTCTTCCTAGCCCTGATTCAGCATCTGGCTGTCTATGGGCTCACACTGCTTTCAGAACCCTGGGGTGCACGAGGAAGGGCAAGCTCCATAGGTCCAAAGCTGTGGGCCTGGCCTGAGACAGCAGGGTCCCTTTTGCAGTGGGCTGGGGCCAGCAACTGCTGTCCTGTATAGGTCTCCAGGGGGCCTAGAGCTGGGGTGTCATCTTTGCAGTTCAGAGTCCTCGCTCAGCCCTTCTACCACTCAAAAGTTCCAGAGGCTGGCTCCCAAATTCCATCCCCAGCATGCAGCTCCAAAACCCTGCTCTCCCGTGGTCTCTCCCCTCTCCCGAACTACACCGCTTGGATCCTGTTGTGGTCTCTGCTCCCTTCCTTCTCCCTGACTCACCCCCTTCTCTCCAACCTTCAGGTGTTTACTTATGAATTGTGGATTTCTCAACAGCCGTTTTGTCACTCAGGGTCCTCTTTCTTGTCTCCTGGATGGCTGTTCAATTGTGTTTTCTGGGAGAGGCTTTAGGGACCTCCTCTCCAGTCACCATCTTGCCTTCTCCTCCACATTTTAATATTGAGAGAGTTTTACACAGACCACCTTCTGGTTCTATACATTTTAAGATTAATTTCTTTTTCTTCCACTACACAAATATTTCTAGTACTTTGCACCATAAGACATGCCCATATACTGAACAAACCTCTGATTTGTCAGTCAGACAAAGTGAGTCAGCCAGTGAGCAGCAGTAGAAGTCTTCGTGAGCATTATTACACATGAATAACTAAAAATAACCTAACTTTTATGGAAGTGATTACAAACCATAGGGCCCTCTAAATCCAAATATTTCATTCATTTCAAATTTACTTTGGCTGAATCCTTGAAATTACCATTATAAGCCAAAATGAAAGAGGAGAAGTCAGAGAAAATACTGATTGATTGTAGTTAAGATACATTCACTTTTTCAAATTCATAAAAATACATGATCATGTAAAAACAAGTAAAAATGGCCTTCCCAGGACTTGGTTGCAGCCTTCCACAATATATACAAAATATTTATGAGTCTTTCTCTCCACCCAGATTCCAGAATAATTGCTCATTTACCTTGCTTCTTTAAGAAGTGGTAGCACTCTACTCCCTCTTGCACCCAAGATACATTATTCTGAGATCGGAAGTGCTAGACTTTCCCTTACGGTTTTGTATACCATGCTTATTCCTCTTAAATTGTTTCTTTATTTTAAAAATCCTCATTAACTAACCACATTATACCATCTGTTTGCTACAAGAAGTGATGATATACCATCCCATGCTTCTGCCCCTATCTTAAACATAACTTCCTGAAGTTCTTTCCTAATCATTTTGTTGTGCCATTTTTTTCTATTGCAGTGTTTTATTAATTTTTGTCAAAATACTTATCCAAATTAGTAATTATATATTTATCTTTTCATTTACCAATAGCCCCCTAGTTCCAAACACAGTGCCTGCATATCATAGGTACTAAATAAGTACTTACAGTAAAATCCCATAGTAATGTAAATTTATCGAGCCTCCACTTCCCATCAAGGTGAGGTTAAGTTCTTATCTTTGGAGGAAGGGATGGGAATGGAAGAGACAGTGTGATGCAAGTCTAGACATAGGGAATCATCAGGCAAAAAGTGTCTCTTGACTTTCCCAGTATGTCTCTCAGACTGTTATTTTTGGACAAGCAAAAATAAAATGGACACAAAATAACTATAAAATTACTAAAATCAGAGTTCCGTGGTGGTGTAGTGGCTTAAGGCTTCGTCGCTAGTGCTGTCAGCGCTGTGGCCTAGGTTCGATTCCCTGCCAGGGAGCTATCCACATACAAAAAAAAAAAAAAAATTACTAAAATCACTGCTACTGTCCCAGATGTTTCATCATAGCCACAAAAAACAGGCATTAATTCCATTGATAGTTAACTCAGTGTGTATATCTGATATCAAGTAACACCAAACCACAGTTGGGATTTAAATTCTTGCTTGGATTTATTAGACCATAGTTACTTCCAGTCATATTATTAAATTTACAATAATACTATATTGCATTTATAAGACTAGATTTTCTAGATGCCATTGACTGCATTATATTGGAGTTTATTGTAGAATATGAATGAGTGAATAAACTCAAGTTTAACAGTATTCCTCCTATTTCTAAGATAAATATTTATAGTTAAAATAATGGAAATAATTTATTTTTAAGACAATTTAAACTAACACAGTGTTTTAAGGGAAATAAAATAACTTCACTTTGTAAATAAAAAATTAACTGTTATCAAAATGTTTTAAATTATTTTTCTCTTAGAAGAAATCATGTTAAGGCAGGAGGACAAGATGGCGACTGGAGAGGAGGTCCCTAAAGCCTCTCGCAGAAAACACAATTGAATGGCCACCCAGGAGCCAAGAAAGAGGACCTTGGGTGACAAAAACGGCAGCTGAGACATCCACGCATCGCAAGTAAACACCTAAGGGCTGGAGAGACAGGGACGAGCGTGAGAGAGGGGAGGGAGCAAAGACAGATCGCAACAGGACTTGATCGCGGCTGGCTGCAGTGCATAGGAGGGGAGAAGCCAAGAGGCAACAAGAGGAAAAGCCCTAGCAAAGTGACAGAACAGTGGGAGTCCATTAGGGAGCTAGGCTGTGGAGCTGGAATTTGGAGCTGCGAAGTGGGGACAGAGATTGGAAGCCAGCCTCTGGAACTCTTGAGTGGTAGCAGGGCTGAGTGAGGACTCTGAACTGCAGGGACAACATCTTGGCGCTAGGCTCCCTTGGGACCCACAGCACAGGCGCACGTGGTTCCTGCACAAGGCTGTGGTTCCTGCTCCCGGCCCACTGCGGGGACGAGCTGGCTGCCAGTGCAGTGTGCACGGTTCCTGTGCAGGGCTGCAGCTCCCATTCCAGGCCTGCTGCGGAGGCGGGCCAGGTGCCTTCCTACTGCGAGGTCAGACCCACAGTTTCGGACTTGTGTGCATGCCTGCTCGTGCACCCTTGGGTCCTAAAAGCAGTACAAGCTCGCAGAATCTGCCCCAACATTTAGCCACGGAAGCAGGCCCGAGAAGAAAGGCAGATTTCATAGCATTCGCCCCAGCCAGCAGGAGCACCCTTGGCCCACATCACCCAGCTTCCCCAGCATAGGGCAGAAGGTGGAGCTGCCCCGGTGTGCCTTTTGTTAGCCTCTCCCCTTTCCTACAACCTCCCCAACCAACAAACTAAGTACAGGAAGTGGAGCGACAATGATACCTGCACACCACCTCCAAACGTAGCAGGAGACCAGAAGTAAGAAATAAACAACCCGTCTTTCTCCCAAAATTAGCACCCCCAGTACCACCTCATGTCTGCCCTACAGCAAGACAACACAAAAGTACCAATCTGGGCTTCTGGGCACTACTACTGAACATAACGCCCTCATGTCAAAGAGGAAGAACCCAGCGGACAGGATGAATTCCTTAAAAACTAAAACTCCTCAGAGAGAACAGAAAATTTATCAAGATAGCTTCTTAGTCCTAGAAGTTTCTGAATTAAGTGACAGAGAATTTAAAGTAGCCATTCTAAAGGCTGTGAGAGAAATGAAACCATACTGCGAGAGCACCATGGCTGAGATAAACAACATAAAAAAGGACATGAATGACATAAAAAAAGGAACTCCATGAACAAAAGGAACAATTTAACAAAGAATTTCAAAACATAAGGAAGATTGAGATGGAAATGAGAAAGATAAATAATACAATAAAAGAAGTGAGAAATGAAATAACTGTCATAGGAAATAGGACCAACCAGATGGAGGAAAGAATAAGTGATATTGAAGATCAGAACATAGAAACAGCTAAGGAATTTAAAAGAGAGGAACTTACTGCCAAGAATAAATTATCCTGCAAAATTATCTTTCAGATATGAAAGTGGAATAAAGACCTTCTCAGACACACAGCTGAGGGAATTTGCCAGCACAAGGCAGGCACTCCAAGAAATCCTGAAGGAAGCTGTTCAACCTGAAACAAAACATCATGAAAAATGGAACAGAGTTGGGGCAACAAGAAAGAAACAAAAATAAAATAAAAACAAACAAAGAAATAAGTAATGGCCACAGGAAATCCTCACATATCGATCATCACTCTAAATGTTAATGGACTAAACTCACCAATAAAAAGACACAGAGTAGCAGACTGGATTAAAAAACAAAACCCATCCATATGCTGTCTCCAAGAGACACACCTCAGCCATAAGGACAAACACAAACTCAGAGTCTGTCTCAAAGACAATACTTCAAGCAAATGGTAACCAGAGAAAAGCAGGAGTTCCCATACTGATATCTAATGAAATGAACTTCAGGTTAAAAAAGAGTAAAAGACAAGGATGGACATTACATAATGATTAAAGGCACAATACAACAACAAGAGTTACACTAATTAATATATATGGTCCCAATCAGGATTCACCAAAATATGCAAAGAAACTACTAACAGACTTGGAAGGAGAAACTGATGAACACACGATCATTGTGGGAGACTTAAACACCCCGCTAACAGCCATGGACAGATCATCCAAACAGAAGGAGACATCAGTTCTAAATGACACATTACACCAATTGGACATAAATGACATTTACAGGACACTTCATCCAGCAAAAAGAGACTATTGCTTCTTTTCTAGTGCACATGAAACATTCTCAAGAATAGACCACATGCTGGGACACAAAAGTAGCCTAAGCAAATTCAAGAAGATTGAAATCATACCAAGTGTATTCTCAGACGACAGAGCTTTGAAATTGGAGATCAACTCTAAAAGGAAAGCAGAAAGAAACATATACACATGGAGATTAAACAATAGCTTATTTAAAAAGGACTGGATAAAAGAACAAATAAAATATGAAATTAAAAAAAATGTAAAAATTAATGACAATGAAAATACAATGTGTCAGTATTATTGGGACACAGCAAAAGTGGTAATAAGAGGGAAATTTATATCATTACAGGCCTATCTTAAGAAACATGGAAAATCACAAGTAAACATCTTAACATCCCATCTTAAAGAACTAGAAAAAGAAGAGCCAACAAAACCCAAAGTCAGCAGAAGGAAAGAAATAATAAAAATTAAAGCAGAGCTAAACCAAGTAGAGAACAGAAGGACAATAGAAAAAATTAATATTATGAAGAGCTGGTTCTTGGAGAAAGTCAACAAACTTGACAAACCCCTGGCTAGACTAATGAAAGGACGAAAGGAAAGGACACAAATATTCAAAATTAGAAATGAAAGGGGAGAAATTACCACTGATACCACAGAAATACAAAGGATTATAAGAAAATATTATGAAGGACTTTATGCCACTAAATTTAACAACCATTAGAAATGGACAAGTTTCTAGAAACTTACAGCCTACCTAGATTGAACCAAGGAGAACTGGATAATCTAAATAGACCAATCAATAGTGAAGAGATTAAAATGACTATCCATAATCTCCCTAAAGGCAAAAGCCCTGGACCAGATGGTTTCACCAACAAGTTCTACCAAGCATTCAAAGAAGACTTAACACCTGTCCTTCTCAGACTCTTCCAAAAAATTGAAGAGGAAGCAATACTTCCTAACTCATTCTATGAGGCTAACATTACTCTAATACTAAAGCCTGGCAACACAAAGAAAGAAAACTATAGACCAATATCTCTAATGAACACAGATGCAAAAATTCTAAACAAAATATGAGCAAACAGAATACAACAATGCATCAAAAAGATCATACATCAAGATTAACTGGGAATCATCCCAGGATCACAAGGATGGTTCAACGTATGAAAATCAATCAATGTGATACACCACATAAACAAAATCAAAGATAAAGAACATATGGTTATTTCAATTGATGCAGAAAAAGCTTTCAACAAGATACAGCATACATTTATGATCAAAACACTAAATAAAATAGGTATAGAAGGAAAGTATCTCAACATAATAAAGGCCATATATGAAAGACCCTCGGCTAACATCACACTGAATGGGGAAAAGCTGCAGCCTATTCCCCTAAAATCAGGAACAAAACAGGGATGCCCCCTGTCACCATTGCTATTTTATATAGTACTGGAAGTTCTAGCCACAGCAATCAGGCAGGAGAAAGGAATAAAAGGTATCCAAATTGGGAAAGAAGTGGTCAAAATGTCACTATTTGCAGATGACATGATCCTTTATGTAAAAACTTCCAAAGATTCCACCAGGAAACTATTAGAAACAATAAACAAATATAGTAAAGTCACAGGATACAAAATCAACGTACAAAAATCAACAGCATTCCTTTATACAAACAAGGAATCCTCAGAAAAAGAAATGAGGGAGTCAATTCCTTTTGCTATCACAACACAAAGAACGAAATACCTGGGAATTAACTTAATGAAGAATGTGACAGACTTATACACGGAAAACTATAAGACACCTTTGAAAGTAATTGAAACAGACTTTAAGAGGCAGAAAAATATCCCATGTTCATGGATAGGAAGGCTTAAAATTGTTAAAATGGCCATTCTGCCTAAAGCAATCTACAGATTTAATGAATACCCATCAAAATCCCACAATCATACTTTCATGAAATAGATAAAAGAATTAGTAAATTTACATGGAACCATAAAAGACCTCAAATTGTGAAAGCAATACTACATAAAAAGAATAAGGCTGGTGGCATTGCACTTCCTGACTTCTATTTATATTACAAAGCATCAATACTCAAAACAGCTTGGTATTGGCAGAAGAACCGAAATATAAACCAAGGGAATAGAACAGAAAACCCAGAAATAAACCCACAAATTTATGGACAAATAATTTTTGATAAAGGAGCCGAAAACATACAATGGGGAAGACAGCCTCTTTAGTAGGTGGTGCTGGGAAAACTGGAAAAACATATCCAAAAGAATGAACCTGAGCTGTGAACTCTCTCCATATACAAAAATTAACTCGAAATGGATTAAAGACCTTCATATCAGACCTGCAACAATAAACTGTATATAAGGAGACATTGGTACTAAACTTATAGACCTAGGATTCAAGGAAGACTTCATGAACCTGACCTCAAAGGCAAGGGAAGTAAAAGCAAAAATAAATGAATGGGACTATATCAAACTGAAAAGCTTCTGCACAGCAAAAGAAACCATCAACAAGGCAAAGAGACAGCCAACTGAATGAGAGAGAATATTCGCAAGTAACACATCAGATAAGAGTCTAATATCTAAAATATATAAAGAACTAATAAGACTTAACAACAAAAAAACAAACAACCCAATTAAAAAGTGGGCAGAAGAACTAAACAGATACTTCTCCCATGAAGAAACACAAATGGCCAGCAGACATATGAAAAAATGCTCATTCTCATTAGCTATCAGGGAAATGCAAATCAAAGCCACAATGAGATACCACCTCACATCTGTTAGAACAGCTGTTATCAACAAGACAAGGAATAACAAGTGTTGGAGAGGATGTGGAGAAAAAGGAACTCTGGTACATGCTGGTGGGAATGCAAATTGGTACAACCACTGTGGAAGGCAGTGTGGAAGTTCCTCAGAAAATGGGGAATGGAGTTACCATGTGTCCCAGCAATCCCCCTTCTGGGGATCTATCCAAAAGACTTGAAAACCTTTGTCCGCAAAGACTTATGTACCCCAATGTTCATCACAGCGCTGTTCACCGCAGCCAAAACATGGAAACAACCAAAGTGCCCTGCGACAGATGACTGGATAAAGAAGCTGGTACATATACACAATGGAATATTACTCAGCTGTAAGAAAAGATGAAATATTGCCATTTGCAACAAAATGGATGGACCTGGAGATCATCATGCTTAGTGAAATAAGCCAGACAGAAAAAACAAAGAACTGTATGACTTCACTCATATGCGGAATGTTAAACTCAAAGCAACAAAGAGAAAAGAAATGAACAAACAAACAACCAACCCATGGACACAATCAATAGTTCAATGTTTATTTGGGGACGAGTGGGTTAGGGAGGGGGGGAAGAGGAGGGGGTGGGAGAGCAGGGGGGAAGCTAAATATAAGGTGATGGAAAGAGAAGTCACATTAGGTGGTGAACTTATTATACAACAAGTTGACAATGCACTGTAGAATTGTATGCCTGAATCCTTTGTAATCCTTGCTAACAGATGTCACCCCAATAAGTCTAACAATGAAAATGAATTTAAAAAAAGAAGTCATGTTCAATATACTGTAAATTAGGTGTTCTGGAAAATGCAATATCTGTTTCTACTTTTGCATGTCTTTTTGTAGAATTTGAAAAGCAAGTTTACATCTATCAAATTATTTCTGCATTAAGACCCTAGGAGATAAGTCTACTTATAAGGTAAGTAGATAAATCAACATTTATTCTAGCCCTGTTTTATCTTATTTCCTATATTTTAAAGCTAAAATCTAATTTGTCTTTGCATCTAGCCAACACCATTTGTGAATCTAACCAAGGAAAGGGTAAAGTTGTGGGGATTTCAAGAAAATATGTGTTTCTCACTCTAGCATCCTGTTTTTTCCTCTTCCATTACTTTTTTATCCTGACTGGCATATAGCCATGAAGAGTAGAGAAAACAAAGAACTTATATTTCAATGAATAAAAGCCTCCAAACATCACAAGACTTTGACCCTGAAATCCTTGAGATGTTGAACCAAGGCCAAAAACTATCTACTTCCTGGCATCTTGTTGAATGCTAATAAAGTACATCTCAAGTATGTTTAACTCTTACTTAAAATGAAGTTCAATTTACAGATGGGTAAATTGAAGTTCAGCATCACTGGCACAAACTTACACATAAAATAAGAAATAGCCTGAACCTAAATCAGGATCTTAGGGGGAAAAATGTACCCCTTTAACCAGGAGTTCATAATCTAGGAAAGAAACAAAACTTTCATTAAATACATTATATTTGAATAAGTGACAATTTATTAGGCTTGGTATTTTAATAGTAAAAATAGCTAACACTTTTGAATAGTTATTATGTAAAAGTCACTTTTCTAGTCACTTTAAACACATTAACGTTTTTTATTCTAAACATAATTGTATTACATAGGTGTTTATTTTGCATATTGAGAGTATGAGTAGCTATGACTTTTTAAGTAACTTGTCATAAGTGATACAGTCAGTAAGTTACCAAACTGGCATTTAGACCCAAGCAGTCCAGCTCCAGAAATTATGCTTTTAACCCTTACTTCACACTATTTCTCACTGGTCTGTTTATGTCCATCTTAATGAAGTAAATAACTCATCTGAATTTTAGGATAACATAATTAAAACAAATATAAATAGTTTTCAGATACAATTACTAGAGAAAACAATATTAACACACATATAGGACTCAGTAGGTGCTAAGTATTGTTCTAAGTAATTTATATATGTTAACCCATTTAGTCCTCATGCTAAAATAACAATTAATTGAGGCTAGAGCTATTTATTATCTCTATTTAATAGAAGAGAAAATTGAATCCCCAAAACTAAGACATTTGCAGCAAGTGATATATATAACTGGCATTCTAACACAAGAAATCTAGCTCCAGTATTTGGCTCTTAAACACTTCAATAACATTCCATCTACTGAACAAAAAGTAAAGTCTGGTAAAATTTATAGAAGAGATAGAGTACGTACTGAACATTCATGGAAAGCTTCATGGAAGGAGAAATTTGATCTGAATAAACTTTGAAGGGAGAGAAAAGTAAATAGCAATAAGCAATAAAATTGAGATTCAGAAGTTATTATTAAAAAATGAAGAAAAACCTGGGAATAATTTCAGAATATCACAGTCAAGTAGAAACATAATGGCATTTAATGGGATTAGTTGTATTTTTAAAAGCAGCTCAACTCTTATTTCACTTTTGAGAATTTCTTAAAAATCCAAAGTTTAACTTGTTCTACTTTCATCCACTTACTTCAATTCTTGACTTATCAATTTATTCAATTTAGTTCCATCACAATTTATGCTCTGACTAGTAGCCTTTAGGTAACATGAAAATAAAATTTAGAAAGCTATGGTTTCTGCCTTTGAGAAAATTAAAAATTTTATAACATTGTAACTGTTGGCAGCTGTCATGTTCACCATCTCCCTTTCAATTTTTGCAGGTGACTGATTTTTTTTTTCCAAATTTAAATTCATTTTTATGGTTAGACTTATTGGGGTGACATCTGTTAGCAAGGATTACATAGGTTTCAGACATACAATTCTACAGTGCATTGTCAACTTGCTCACCACCTAATGTGACTTCTCTTTCCATCACCTTATATTTAGCTTCCCCCCCTCCTCTCCCACCCCCTCCCCTTTCTCCCCTCCCTAACCACTCGTCCCCAAATAAACATTAAACTATTGATTGTGTGACTGATTTTAAGATATTAGGTAATTCAACAGCTCAGGTCAATAAACATGTATTGAGCAACTACTATCTCCCAGACTTTGTGTCTGGAGCTGGGCCTTCAGAAATTTTTTAGAGAAGACACATAAGCAAACAAATAATCACATTACACTGTGGTAAGTGTAATGAGGCAGGAGGGTCCATGCACTGTGGTGTTGATAAAGACAGTCATGCTGAAAGGGATAAAGTAAGAATTGGACACATAGAAAAAACTTCAAAAGCTTTTGTTCAAGAAATATTAGTGGGAGGAGGAGGGCAATATGGTCACTGGAGAGGAGGTCCCTAAAGCTTCTCCCAGAAAACACAATTGAACGGCCACCCAGGAACCAAGAAAGAGGACCCTGAGTGACATAAACGGCAGCTGAGAAATTCACGCATTGCAAGTAAACACCTGAAGGCTGGAGAGAAGGGGTGAGCAGGAGAGAGGGGAAGGAGCAAAGACAGATCACAACAGGACCTGATCACAGCTGACCATCTGGGAGCAGTGCAGTGCATGGGAGGACAGAGGCCAAGAGGCAACAGAGGAAAAGCCCTAGCAACACTGGGAATCATTGGGGAGCTGGACTGGGGAGCTGGAATTCAGAACAGCGAGTTGGGGACAGAACTTGGGAGCCAACCTCTGGAACTTTTGACTGGTAGCAGGGCTGAGCAAGGACTCTGACCTGCAGAGACAACACCTTAGCTCTAGGCTCCCTTGGGACCCACAGCGCAGACACGTGCAGCTCCTGCACGGGGCTGCGGCTTCCGTCCTGGCCTGCTGCGGAGGCAGGCCAGCTGCCTTCCTACCAGGAGGTCAGACCCACAGCTTTGGACTTGTGTGCGTGCCTGCTCATGTGCCTCTGGGTCCTAAAAGTAGTGTGAGCCTGCAGACTCTGCCCCAAATTTTGGCCACAGAAGCAGGCCCAGAAAGAAAGGTGGATTTGATAGCATTCGCTCCAGCAAGCAGGAGCACCCTTGGCCCACATCACCCAGCTTCCCCAGCATAGGGCAGAAGGTGAAGCTTCCCCGGTATGCCTTTGTTGGCCTCTCCCCTTTCCTACAGCCTCCCCAACCAAATAACTAACTACAGGAAGCAGAGGGACCATGATACATGCACACCACCTCCAAACATAGCAGACAAGATATAAGAAATAAACAACCCCTCTTTCTCCCAAAACTTGCCTCTCCCCAGTGCTACCTCATGTCTGCCCTATAGCAAGACACCACAAAAGTACCAATCTGGGCTTCTGGGCACTACTACTGAACATAACGCCCTCATGTCAAAGAGGAAGAACCAAGCGGACAGGATGAATTCCTTAAAAACTAAAACTCCTCAGAAAGAACAGGAATTTTATCAAGATAGCTTCTTAGTCCTAGAAGTTTCTGATCTAAGTGACAGAGAATTTAAAGTAGCCATTCTAAAGGCTCTGAGAGAAATGACAACATACTGACAGAGCACCATGGCTGAGATAAACGACATAAAAAAGGAGATGAATGACATAAAAAAGGAACTCCATGAATAAAATAAACAATTTAACAAAGAAATTCAAAACATAAGGAAGATTGAGAAGGAAATGTGAGAGATAAATAATACAATGAAAGAAGTGAGAAATGAAATAACTGCCATAGGACACAGGACCAACCAGATGGAGGAAAGAATTAGTGATATTGAAGATCAGAACATGGAAACAGCTCAGAAAGAGGAAGAGAGAGAATATAGAACCAAAAGGATTGAAAGAACTCTGCAAGAACTATCCGACTCCATGAAACAAAACAACATCAGGTTAATAGGAATAGAAGAAGAGGTAGAGCATTCTACAGAGAGCATACTCAAACAAATCATAGATGAGAACTTTCCAAACCTATGGAAAGATCTGGAACCCCAAGTTCAAGAAGAAAACAGGTCCCCTAGATACCTGGACCCTAACAGATCTTCTCCAAGACATATAGTAGTAAAAATGTCCAAAACTAAAGACAAAGAGACAAGTCTCAAGACAGCCAGGGAAAAAAGAACTATAACCTTTAGAGGAAAACCCATCAGGCTGGCATCAGATTTCTCAGCAGAAACTCTGCAAGCCAGGAGAGAGTGGAATCCAATATTCAAAAATTTAAAAGAAAAGAACTTACAGTCAAGAATAAATTATCCAGCAAAATTATCTTTCAGATATGAAGGTGGAATAAAGACCTTCTCAGACACCCAGAAGCTGAGGGAATTTGCCAGCGCAAGGCCAGCACTTCAAGAAATACTGAAGGATTTATATTCCACATATGAGTGAAGTCATGCAGTTCCTTGTTTTTTCTGTCTGGCTTATCTCACTAAGCATGATGATCTCCAGGTCCATCCATTTTGTCGCAAATGGCAATATTTCATCTTTTCTTACAGCTGAGTAATATTCCATTGTGTGTATGTACCACTGAAAGCAAAGAAAAAAAGAAATGAACAAACAAATAGCCCATGGACATAATCAATAGTTTAATGTTTATTTGGGGATGAGTGAGTTAGGGAGGGGAGAAAG